>CAUZXS010004109.1:0-18830 GCA_963585895.1 Sepioteuthis lessoniana
TCGTGTTTGAATTCGTGTTGAAATCCTTTCTGTATCCGTTATCTATTCGGTTCGTTTTCTTTCATTTATGCGTTACTGCCCAAAAGCTCTCGAGACAAACGTCATATATAATTCTGCTGAAAGATTTTATTTGTTGATCAATGGGCCCTCAAGATGGGTGGTGAGTAAAAAGAAAGCTCCTGGTTTAAGTTTATCCACGTAGCTATCTGATTACCCTTGGGCCGCTAAATTCTTGGCTTGCAAGAAATGTCTCCAGGACGCTGATGGTCAGCAATGGGCTCTTGAATAATGTGGGTGTAAACCTGATTCATAGGCTCAGCATTCGATTTATATTCTCCGGCAGGAGAATTACGTTGTTCGCACCAGCGCACCTTATGGATTCGTGATCCTCTCAAGCTGTTGAATTTTCTGCCGCAATCACACGTTGTAGCCTGGTATATATCCAGATCGTTACTGTATGAGCAAGTAAGATGGGTGATATATTCACCAATCTTACTTGTTTGTGTGTCTAAATATATATATATATATATACTTTATTGTTTATATATATATGTTTATATATATATATGCATTCTCATGTATGTGTGTGTATATATATATATATATATATATATATTCCTCTCTATATATGTATGTGTGTATGTATATAAATATATATATATATTCGTGTATATATATATATATATATATGTGTGTGTGTGTGTATGTATATATATATTCGTGTATATATGTATGTATATATATATATATATATATATATATATATTCATGTGTATTTATATATATTCAAGTATATATATATATATATATATATATATATTTATTCAAGTATATATATATTTATTTAAGTATATATATATATATATTCATGTATGTGTATATATATATATTCATGTATGTGTGTGTGTGTATATATATATATACATAGATTCTTGTTTGTGTATATATATATATATATATATATATATATATATTTTACATTTATATAAGTATATATATATTCATGTTTGTGTATATATATTATTCAGGTAAGTGTGTGTGTGTGTGTGTATATATATATATATATATATATATATATAGTTATATGTTTATATATATTTTCATATGTATATATATATTCATGTATGTGGGTCTGGGTGTATATATATATATATATATATATATGTCTATCTATACATATATGTATTTGTGTACCAATATGTCTCTCTATATATATATTCATGTATGTGCTTGTATATATATATATATAAATATTTATGTACGAGTGTATACATATACACATATAGATAATCATGTATTTTATTATATATACATATATATATATTCATGTATATGAGTGTATACATATATCTATCTATCTATATATTCATGTGTGTGTGTATGTATATATATATATATATATATATATATATATATATATATTTAACTATATCTGTGTGTATAAATATATATATATATATGTGTGTGTGTGTGTGTGTGTACAGAAATGCTTTTATATGTCTCTTTCCTTTTTATAGGTGTATATGTTTAATTTGTTTCTATTTTTTAGCGTGTCAACCATTTCATTGCAAACAATTCAGTTTTGTATATCGACGTATTTTAAATCTACGAAACTAATGTATTTCAAGTATTCTGTTTATTCAAACAATTGTAATTCAAATAATTTAGTTTAGTATAAGCTCGCAGTTTGATTATCAAAACACTTCTATTTCAACTACTTGACTTTAGCGTAAGCATGCCGTTTCGTTTTAATAATAGGGCCCTGTCAGTTGCTACCTTTTCGGTGGTAAACCTGTTAGCGATGGCAATGAAGTTTTGCTTCGCATTTCCAAAAGTTCTGGGATTACTGGATTATCACTATTGGATTGTTTTGTGTGATATCAGGACACTCATTTTGGTCGGGGTCTAACCCCTCTGCAGAGATGAAGACAGTGTATTCTACAGCCCTGGCCGACTGGGTAACGTAATATATATATATATATGTGTGTGTGTGTAATATATGCATATATTTTATATATTTTATATGTATATATGTGCGTCTGTGTATTTTTTAAAATTATATATATATATATAATGTGTGTGTAAATATATTACCAAGCCATGGGACTAATGAGTAGTGTTTGCCAATGGTCCGGGAGACTGGGGTTAAATCCCAGGTAGCGTCATACCAAAGACTCTAAAAATGCTACTTGATACCTCCTTGCTTAGCAATCAGTGATATAAGGTACGTCTCAAGGGTAAAGCGGTGTATTCCAGAGAAAGGAGTCGCGCCCTTCCCTACATCTCTGTGTAGTAGCTATTGATAAGGGAGCCTTCTCTTTGCTCTCGACTACGGTCGCCAACTTTACTTACTTACGTAGATATTAGAGATGAAATGTCAACCACAAATAAGGACATTCCTCCCATAGATATATACACACTTTTATTCAAACACTTATATACAAAAAAAATTTCAATATGGAACGAGAGTTTCTATGAAATCTAACCAATTCCAAAATGGTTATATAACTTTTTTCCTTTTTAATCAGACATTAACTCGAAGAAATTATCAACTCCGAAGTCATTTTTCTTCTTTCGAGAAAGAAAATAAGTCAACTTGATGCTTAATTAAATCGTTAAGTAAATCTTGGCCCTCAGCTGCCAGCCGTCACCTTTCCCCTTTCTCCTACCCACCCGACACTAGACTTTTTCCCACCCCCGCAAACGGATTTATCATAACCCACACACACCTACACACACTCCAATATAGAACATACTGCCACTCGCGACATCAAGGCCAAATGTCTTTTTTTTATTTCACTAATTTTAATAATTTACTGACCTTAATATGGTACCAGAGCACATCGGATATAATTCCCTTTCTTTCTCTGTTTCTTTCTTTCGTTCTACCTTTCTCAGCTCTCTCTCTCTCTCTCTCTCTCTCTCTCTCTGTCTCTCTCTCCCCATCTCTCTCTCTCTCTCTGCTTTCCTGTCTTACTCTAGCTTTTTTTCTCAGTTTCTCTCATCTCTCTCTTTTTCTGTCATTCGTTATCGGCCTCCTCTTCCTCTCTCTCTCTCTCTCTTCGTGCGTTTCTCTCATTCTTTCTTTCCTCTTTCTCTCTCGCTTTCTTTCTCAACTTCGCTATCTCTTTCTGTTTTACTCTCTCTCTCTCTCTCGCCCTTTCTCTCTCTCTCTCTCTCCCTCTTTCAAGCACGCTTTCTTTCTCTGTTTTCCTCTCTCACTCTTTCCTCCTTTTATTCTAGGCTTCTCTCTTTGAAACATGCTTTCTTTCTCGGGTTTTTCCTTTTTTTTCTCGGCTTTTCTCTTTCTCTCTCTCTCTCTCTCTCCCTCTCTTTCTCCCTCTCCCTCTCTCTCTCTCTCTCTCTCTCCCTCGTCGCGAACTGTAACACGTAGCACCACGTGTGGAATTCATTAAACAAATATATCAAAATTTCACTCACTCTAATTAATACGTATGTCATGACACAGCACATACTAAAAGCATTTCAAGACATTCATTAGAAATTACTATACAGTGGAGGACTGAGCGGCCAGGCAACAGGGCAGTGACCAAGGGCACAAAGCATTAAGATGCACAATTATGTATTTACCTAACCCCTCCATTCACCTTGAGAGCGGAACTTAGGATAAGCTGACTTTCTTCTCTGTAGAGGTGGTAAAAACCCCACCTCAAACCCAAAAAAAAAGTGTCCCGAAAATGATGCTAAACAGTATCGTCCCTGTGGTGTTGGGGCAAGCGTGCTGGACTGCGACGTCATAGTGAGTGAGTTCGAACTTCAGTCGGGCCTTGTGGTGAGGCTACAGTTTTGTAGCTTTGTGGAATTTGGAGTACCTCTTCGTTGACACAGCCCAGTCAGCTATGGCTGTAGAATACACCGGCTGTATTTTTGCTGGCGGGTAAGACCCCCTCACTCCTCCCATAACAAGTGCCCTAGATATGACACTGAAATGCATCTGATGAGGAAGCTCCTGTTGTAGAGCTGTGGAGATTGAGGAGTGTCCCTTCATTGCCATTACTCCCAGTTCCACTCAAACTCGAAGTGGTAATACATGTGAGAGTCCCACCTGTGGGTCATGTAGAAATATTTGATTATTTACTATACTTGAAACCATTAAACTGTGTGCAAACAAATAACTTGTATTAAATTAGATAGGAATCCTTGATAAGTAGAATTACTCTATTTAAATAGCTATACTTTAAGCGATTTAACTATGTGCAAACAAATTATCTTTCCATAGTTTAAAGGTAATTTTATCTACCTATTCGTTTACAAATATATATCCATGTGTATGTATATATATATATATATATATATATATATGTGTGTGTGTGATTTGCTGTAACTGCTAGGATTTTAGCTATGTATTGTATTTTGACCTTCGACCCGGCCAAAAATGCCATTCAAAGTGATGCACCGGAAGGAAGTGACACATTCCAATGGCAGTTATGAGAGGAAATCTCGCAGGTGAGCTCGGCTGATAATATGAGACAAGGTGAAGGTCCCACTTCAGAGTGATGCACCGGAAGAGAGTGACCTGTGAACTGCATGACAGTTATTTCCGCTTGATGACGATCAAACATGCCATTCCAAAGATTGTGTGGGCGTTGAACTATTATATAACTCAGTCAAGACAGAGGTCAGACAGTTGGAGACGGAGTTATTGACGAGATGTGGTAGGGAAAGCCACATCAGGCCGAAGGGGCCCTTGTGGCCCCTAATGAGTTGGGGTCCAGAGAAGTTGCTGACAAGATGTGGTAGAGAAAGCCAGCACTCACAGAAAGCTGAGCCCCTGGGCCTCCTGTTGAGCAGCCCTGGAGAACGAAAAGACACAACGTTGACGGCCATAAGAGTGGGGATCAATATATTGCAGTTCTGTTCGGTCTCCAACTGCCTCTCACAGTAAAACCTTGAATAACCCTTTCAAACCTTACAATAAAGTGAGAGGTATATATTTTGTTAAAGAAGTTTTCGCTCGTCCTTTATCATTGTGTCGTTGTGATTCTTTCTCCATGAATTTGCATATGACAATATAACATATGGCTCAGATCACTTTAAGAATTATTACTATTAGATCGGAATACTTCATACCATACGAAAAACTATCATTATTATTATTAAGAAAAATTGATTGGTTTAGTTTGTAGGGTTTTATGGTATATCAACTTTTTTAGGTTATTTAACGCAAAATCCATTTTTATGTAAATAATCTGTTCTATTTCAAACAAATTCAGTTTAGCATGAGTACACAGTTTAATTGTCAAAAACATTTCTATTTCAAACTATTCAAGCAGTTATATATAACAATTCAGTTTAGTGTAAGTACAGTTTCAATGTCAAAAAACAGTTCTATTTCAAATAACTCAGCATAAATGCAAGTACAGTTTAATCGTGAAAAACATTTCTATTTCGAACTATTCAGTTTAGTCAAGCAGTTCTAATTCAGCTAATTCAGTTTAGTGTAAGTACAGATTTTGTTTACACAGATTTACATGTCAAAACAGTTCTATTTCGAGCAATTCAGTTTAGAGTAAGTACGCAGTTTTAATGTCAAAACAGTTCTATTTTAAACAATTCAGTTCAGCATAAATACGCAGTTTAAATGTATAAAAACAGTAAACGCCAACCAACGTTTAGTTCTATTTAACTCATCGATAGGACCCTTATAAGGTGCTACCACTCCAGGCCTGAGTGGACATGGGAGCGATTGCAATGAAGGGGTACTCCGCATTCCCCAAAGCTCCAGCATTGCTGGAACCTCACCATCAGATTGCTTAGTGTCATATCAGGACACTCTTTGAGGGAGGTCTTACCCCTCTATAGAGAAACAGTCGGTGTATTCTACAGCCCCAGCCGACTGGGCAAAAGAAAAATTGAAGCTATGAATTATATTTTTCATTAGTTTAAATATTTGTGGTTTCCCCATAGATTTAAAAAAATTGTTGCTTAGCGTTTTGGGGAACACTAAAATAAAATGAATACCTTCTTCGTGGCTAGATAGCTAATCGTGACTGAAGGGTCTATGTGTATAGTGAAAGAAAGAGGCATTCGTTGTGTAATGGTTACCCTCGTAGGAAATGAACTCGGAGACGCGAGTTTAAATCCAGAGGGGAAACTGTATTTCTTATAGCGGTTATACCTTTGGAAAAGGTATAAATATAACTATTCACCTTCCAGGTATTGGTAACTAGGAGAGCAGACTGGGCTCTTTAACCTTGGTATGGCAACCAGTCTAGGAGAAGTAAAACTCAGAATTCAAATATGATGAACTCTGCTTAAAAACTTATTTTGAGCTAGATAATTCTCGTGTAATATATATATATATATATATATATATATAAACTTGTGTGTGTGTATATATATATATATATATATATATAATGGGGGAAAACACGTAGTTATATAGAATGTGGGTGTGTTAACCAGAACATTGGCATAATTTTTAGTTTTTGCAAATGGTCCGGGAGAACGGGGTTCAATCCTAGGTCATACCAAAGGCTTATAAGGTAAGGATTAAAGATAAATGGAATACTCCAGGGAAACGTGTAGCGCACTCCCCTACATCTTGGTGTGGTAGCTATTGAAAACGGAGCCTTCAGGTCTCCTTCAACTATGGTGGGCTAACTTACTTATATAACTTTTGTTTTTTCATTTATATATATATACATATTTATATATAGCAAGATAGATAGATTATATATATATATATATATTCAAACGTTCAATTTTCCATAAGAAATAGGTAGATATTGTCATAATGTTCATATGTACCTTTTGAAATCGATAGATATAAACATGATTTAAATAAATATCAAGGGTCGGCAACTTTTTGGAGTCCCAAAAAGTTATGCAGTGTCAACAAGGAAGGCCATGTTATTAAATATCTAAATAAATTTTCTGTGGATTTAAAGCAAAACAAGGAATTTAATATAATTTTAGTTTAACAAAGCCATTAATTTTACTGCAGAAATAACCCGAACCCAAATAATAAATAAAATAGAATAAAAAAAAAAACTGCAAACACATTCAACAAAAAAAAAATCAAATTCCTTATTTCATAACAGAAAAACAACTTCTATTTCACTCAACATCAACCAAAAAAAAAAACGAATTTCTTGCTACAAATGAAATACTGTTAGAAATGGAAAACGATTTAATGAGACACTTGTTTCCGTTTATTGTGTGATCAGGTGAAATATTTGTCGATAACAGGACTAAAACATCATTCAGTTGGTCATCAAGCAACTGTGTTCTTCAATGAATTTTAGTATACGAAGATCATTAAATAAGTTTCCAGACTTTTTTCGTATGGGCATTTTTATTGATAGTGCACACATGAAACTCTAGTCCCCTTCGAACTAATCTCCTCCAGCTGCAATGCACTTGTTGTCCCGCCGTAACAACATCTAGAGGGCCCCATGGAAGTCCTCTTGTGTGAGCGTGTCAATGACCTTCGTCACCGTCTCTTTCATCTCCTCAATTGTCTCATAACGACAGCCTCTGAGCTTAGGGAATAAGCAAAAGTCACAGGGAGCAAGGTCTGGACTACAGGGAGGCTGAGCAACTGTCTTGATACTCATCTTGGTCAAATAGTCTGTGACAAGGATGGAGTTGTGGACTGGTGCATTGTCTAGGTGAAAATGCCACTGACCCGATTTGAAGAGTGCTCGTCTCTTCCGACGGAACCTCAACATAGTAACCCTAACTCTAATCCTTTGGCCTATCAACTCTGGTATATTGACTTCCTTACTCCTCCCACACCTCTTATCATCCCTCACAGACTCTCTGCTTTCCTTGAATTTCTTATGCCACTCAAAAACTGATGCACGATTCCTGCAAGATGGTCGAAAAGCAGTCTGAAGCAATCCATACGTTTTTGTGGCATTTTTTCCAAGTTTAAAACAGAATTTTATTGCATATCGTTCTTCTAAAGTGTCCTCACGTCCAGATTGCATTTTTGAAATTCACCAGCTGAGACAATCAGGCATTAGTAGGGTGTATTCCAACTGCTGTAGCTGTTCATTTGAACCTGAAATCATAAAAATTGGTCAGTCATCTCATAAGATGTATAGCAATAACATAGTGAATTTTCAAGAGTCTGCGACAATTTTAAATGCCTGTACAAAAAAGTCTGGAAACTTATTGAAGGCACCACGTATTTCATTTTGGAAAAAAAGTTGTTCACAAGCAGAAGTACTTCCAAATGATATCATCAATTTCACATTAGTCCAGATGTTGTTTTTTTTTTTAATTTTTTCCGCTTGGCAATTTTTATATTTCTTGCAGTGAATTCGAACTGGAATTTCGATTCTCAAGATTCTTCGCACTGTAAATCAATTGTAATGTAATGTCAATCCAGTGTAAGATGGTGAGCCGGACGAAAATCACTCAAGGGCCGGATGTGGCCCGCTGGCCGGGGGTTGGCGACCCCTAATAAATATTATTATGGAGAAATGGATATAATTTTTTTCCTTTCAGAAAATACGTTACTTTTTTAAAAGGGAATTTTCTTTGATAGACATTGATGTATAATGGAATGTTTGAAATAGGTACGTAAGGACCGACAAATGTTATGCATGAGCATAGACAAATGTGATGTATATATATATATATAAGGAAATAGCTTACGTTTTTTAGAAATAAATTACCGCACGCTAATTACATCAGAGATTTGAAACGGAACGCCAACGGAAATTGAATGTTTAAAAATTTCTCTCGTATTTACGTTTCATTTAAGAATTAGTATTGGAGAAAGTTTAATGTGTTCATATTTAAAAAGTAAAATATCCATGCGTGGGGTCGAAAAAAGAACGTCACTTATGCGTTCGTCTTTGCTTCTCAAGCAGTCTCCCGCATCTCTTGTTCGTCTTACTTGAATGATTTTTGAGACGGAATGCAAGTGGTCGTGCAGCTGTTGTTTCGTGAGGTATTGCTTCCAGGATTTGTTCAATATATCTAGTAGTATTCTTGTGCAGTTCCTCTCTATCTTTTTCTCGGTGCATTTTGTTAGTGACTACCTAGTGCATCCATACAGTAGCATCCACACAATCGCTACTTGGAGGAAATCCCGTTTTATTTTATCAAATAGATCAGATTTCTCTATGATCGATAGCAGTTCACACTTTCAGTTGATGAGACACTGCTACCGAGGTACGTGAACTTGTCAATTAATTTCAGAGGACTGCCATTTAGAGCGGAGATGGTTCCCTCTTGTTTAAAACACACGTACTCAGATTTGTTTGCGTTTATGTGGAGGCTAATGCCTCCAACTGCATATTCCAGGTTATGTAACTTGGATTCGGCTTGGGTAGTTGGGTAATATAATTGCGGAGGGATTTCGTTTTATATATCATGCCTTTTGGTTTAGTTAGGCTGAGAACCTTTCGCTCAGCGCATGGGTTAGGTGCAACATTAACGCAGGTGTTCACGCGCGTGCGGAGAGGATGCGTCATGCAGAGATGTCAAAATAAAAATCCCAGATAGTAATTAGGACCAGGGAATGTGGGTGACATCACGCACCGGAAGCGTGGGCTGAGATTTGAGAAAAAGTAGTTAGTTGAGATCCTGCCTCCGAACGAGAAAGTCGAGATTCAGAGCTGGGCGAGGCCAGATGAATTTGTGCGCTACGGGCGCTGCGAGTTGGTTGGGTTGAGAGCTGACGATTTAAAAGCAGTCAGTATAGAAAGATTGTCTCTCTCTCTCCTCTATAACGTTTAACTCAAAGGTAATAAAAATACCAGAACCAATTTCGTGAATGTCGTGTATTTCGGATTCCCTAGGTCTATTTCACACATCCGTGTATTATGGGCATGTTACAGATGTATTTCCAAGGAGTGCTATATCATATGCGTCTATAATAGTTTCTGCGTGGTATCTTCTGCTTCTAACAAATTTTTTAAAAGTTTAAAGCCATTTTCTTTTATTATATCTATCGACGTTCTAAGTTCGAAATCTAGGTAGATTATAAATAAATATGACGCTAATGTATGTCCATGAAGAATACCAACTATACGGCCACCTACCACCCATCACGAAAACTATCCAAGTTAGACGAACCAGATGTGCAGGACACTGCTGGAGAAGCAGGGACGAACTCATAAGTGATGTACTCCAATGGACCCCCTCATATGGCCGAGCAAAAGCAGGACGACCAGCTCGAACATACATACAGCAGCTCTGTGAGGATACGGGATGTAGCCCTGAAGACCTGCTAGAGGCGATGAACGATAGGGAGAAGTGATGAGAGAGGGTCAGGGATATCCGTGCTAGCGGCACGATATGATGATGATGATGATATACGCTCACACATTTTGAAAACGAACTGCCATGAATATTTTTGCGTTTTAAAAATCGTTTTTATCTTAATTTTGAAATCTATCTTGCATATTGAACACGGTCTCATTGAGATGACAGTGTAGGGGGACATGTTATTTGGTAGATATGTTTAGTCCTGTTACAATACCATATTTACCCAACCCCTCCGCTCAGGCAGGATATGACACAAGGTCAGTTTAACAGGTTTCAATTCAGAGTTTTCCTTCTCCTAGACAAGTTACCTCACCAAGGCTGAATAAAACAGTCTGCCCTACTATTTACCCATAGCTGGAGGGAGAATAATTGGATTCATACCTTTCCCAAGGGTATTAGTGCTATGTGAAATGCAATCAGTCTCGTCCAGGATTTGAACTCGTGTCGCCGTGTCCATTTCCTACGACGATAACCATCACACCACGGGCACCTCCCAATCTAAATTATAGGAGTGTAAGTCCTATAACAGCAAATTTTCACTGTGTGTGTGTGTGCGTGTGTGTGTGTGTGTGTGTGTGTCGAGTGACTGTATGATATAAGTAAAGTAAGCAAAGTTGTCTCCCTTTAGTCGAGGGCAACCAGAAGGCTCCCTTTTCAATAGCTACTACACCGAGGTGTAGAGGAGGGCGCTATTCCTTTCTCTGGATTGCTTCACTTTACCCTTGATACGTATATTATATCGCTGAGTGTTAAACAAGGAGGTATCAAGTACCATTTTTAAAGTCTTTGGTATGACGCGACCTGGGATTGAACCCAGGTCTCCCGGACCATTGGCGAACACTGTACCCACTAGGCCAATGAGCCGGTTTAGAACCGAATTTTTTATACTCTGATTTATTTTCTCACCCAGTGTTATACTTTTTCATTAATAAAACATTTGTCTTTTTTAATTAAAAACAATTCATAAATAATGAGGGTTTTGCTTGTTTCTTTTTTCCTCCAATGAAAGGGTTATTTTGTTTTTAGACCAATATTGCCAACATGGAGTCACTTTGTCTGCTTTCCTACAAAACACTTCGCCCTAAGCCTATTTCCTTGGGGGTAAGTTATGTTTTCTTCTTCTTTTGTGGGAGGGGAGTCATTTTCTTTTCTTTAATAAGAAAGGGAAAAATATCTCAATGCAAGTAAAAAAAAAAACTGTTGCTAAAACATTTCAAGCTTCATTACGTATATACTCACTTGGACTTTGACGGACAAAAGTGTGTAAATGTTCCTATCCCCCATCTAGGATTTTCGAAGCTCTTCTGTGACTGCAAAAGCAGTCAACATTCCAAAATATCTAACAAGAAAATAAATAAAAACAATACCAGCTTTAAAATGCGTTGGAAAGTCTTCAACCATTTAAACGAAATTTGCCATTGTAGGGGTTACGTCACTTGTCTTCCAAATAGTACTTCTAAAGGCCGCTAGGTGGCGTGACCCAAATCAAAAACCTTTTTCGGTCCAGCTTCGACAACCAGAAGTACGCTTGTCAAGTTAGCCGGGACTGTAGAATACACCGACTGCATCGCAGCAGGGGAGTAAGACTCTGCAAACGAGTGTCCTGGATATGACACTAAACAATCTGATGGTGAGACTTTAGTAATACTGGAGCTTTGGAAAATGCGGAGTACCCATTTATTGCCATCACTCCCAAGTCCACTCTGGCTCGGAGTGGTAGCACCTGAGAGGGTCCTATCTATAGGTCAAGTAGAACTAAACTGTGTGCTTGTGCTAAACTGAATTGTTTGAAATAGAACTGTTTTGACATGTAACTGTGTATAAACAAAAAACTCTACTTATAGTAAACTGAATTATTTGAAATAGAACTGTTTTAGGAATAAAAATGGATTTAGCATTAATAATCTACAATGGTTGATGTGCCATACGACCAAACCAAAAGCATGCACAAATAGGTACGTTTACCGATAGATGGGGTTTAACCTGCCAGACAACTTGCACGGTTAAACACATTCTTATAGAATGCAGAACTTTCGCATTTATCAGAAAACGATTTTTCAAAGTAAATAACTTAACCGATCTGTTCGAGAACGTCAAAATAGATGAAATTCTGTCCTTCTTGAGAGAGACAGAGTTGTACCAAAAATATGACAACTTAAGACAGGTTAATCTTATGCAAACAAATGAAATCCTGCTAATAGCAAATTCTACCTACCATAATATTCGTTTTGAAATCTTTGGTTGAATATGTATGTATATATTGACAGAATTTGGCGTTGAATGACCGACAAAGGTTGATATGCCATAAAACCCAAACAACCAAACAACCAACCAACCGATAGATGGGTGCTTTGAAAAAAAAATAGTTCTATTTGAAATAATTCAGTTAAGCATAAGCACGCAGATTAAGTGTAAGTACGGTTTAATTGTCAAAAACGTTTCTATTTCAAGCTATTCAGTTTACTCAATTCATTTTAGCATAAGTATGCTGTTAGTTCTATTTAACCCATAGATAGGGCCGTATCAGGTGCTACCACTCCGGGCCAGAGTGGACCTGGGAGCGATGGCAATGAAGGGGTAATCGCATTCCCTAAAGCTCCAGCACTGCTGGAACCTCACCATCAGATTGTTTAGTGTCATATCAGGACACTCTTTAGGAGGGGTCTTACCCCTCTGCAGAGGTGCAGTCAGTGTATTCTACAGCCCCAGCTGACTGGGCAATACACAGATTTAAATGTCAGACAGTTTTATTTCAGATAATTCAGTTCAGCATAAGTACACAGTTTAGACGTCAAAAACAGTTCTATTTTGAGCAATTCAGTTCAGCACTAGTACGCAGTTCCAATGTCAAAACAGTTCTATTTTAAACAATTCAGTTTAGCATAAATACGCAGTTTAAACGCAAAAATCAGTATAGTGAAAAAAGTACGGTTTTGTTCTATTTAACCCATAGATAGGACCCTTATCAGGTGCTACCACTCCGGACCAGAGTGGACCTGTGAGCAATGGCAATGAATGGGTACTCTGCATTCCCCAAAGCTCCAGCATTTGTGGAACCTCACCATCAGATTGTTTAGTGTCATATCCAGGACACTCGTTGGGGGGGGGTCTTACCCCTCTGCAGAGAAGCAGTCAGTGTATTCTACAGCCCCAGCCGACTGGGCAATCAGTAGATACAAGTTAAAAGTTTTGCAATATTTCGAGCTGTTATAAAATTAAGGTAATGATTTTTTATATTAATCATTTTGCGTTAATTATATTCTATTATTTAGTTTGGTAAGACTTTGAACTACTCGGTGTCTCTTAGTTCAGGTGCCATTGTTCAACAGGCTCTCTTACGCCTGCGCGATAAGGATATGACAATCCTCATCAGTCATCATAAACCCCCAGACAGGAAATGAGACTGGACGGCGGTTGGAATGAATTAAGTGGGTAGTTGATGTCGTACCCGGAAGAGATGGTCCTGAGAATTTGAGAATTTTGAAAAAAAAGGGTAGTTAAGGTTCGGCCGTTGAAGCGCGAGGTTGGGTTTTTTTGATCTGATCAGATCAGATCAGTTTGGGTCTCGAACGCCAGAGATGAGTTGAGATCTTAGACTCCACAAGATGCTCCGTGCGTGGTGGTGGTGGGGGGGAGTATAGTATGGTTAGCATATACAACACAAGCAACCAAGTAAAGTCAAAACTTTTGGTAGGGGGATTTTGATTGATGATTTTTGATAGTTTATATCTCCATTTTCTATCACTAATTTGATTCAATTCGTTGTCCAATCATTGCTGAATTGTTTATTCCTTATTTTCTTGTATTATATATGAATATTGTTTATTCTTTCTTTTACACCTTTGGCAATGAAAAGTGAAAAAATTGCAATTAAAGCCATTTTACACTGTGGTAAAAAAAAGGACTGAGTGCAATGGCAGCATCCAAAGAAATTAATGATCTGGGAGGCTCAGGGAAAGTCAACAAACATGTGGCACAAAACTGGTCCAAATATTTCAAGGAAGGTGATGCAGACCTCAAGGACAAACCAAGGTCAGGGAGACCTTCTTTAGTGGTAAATTAGGTCTTGCTTGAAAGGGTTGAAGAACAACCAAGCCCAAGCACTTGTACATTGTTAGTAGAACTTGGTCCTTCATAAAGCACCATCAATCGTTACCTCCATCAGCTCGGCCGTGGTTTGGTTTGATTTGATGGCATTTCAACACTAGTAGGTCGTTTAATGCCAAATATTTGATTTCTAAACACATTTTGAAGATAACATTTTTGAACAAGCTTGAGCTCGTTTTTTTTTTTTTTGTACATAATTCAATGGTTTCACTTAATTTCAAACAATTCAGTTTAGCATAAGTGCAGTCTTTTGTTTACACATTGCTAGTCATTGATTTAAATACAATTTTTTTTTACACACAGTTAAATGTAAAAACAGTTAATTTCAAACAATTCAGTTTAACGTAATTATACAATTTAGTTCTATTTGACCTATAGATATGACCCTTTCAAGTGCTACCACTCCGGGCCAGAGTGGACCTGAGAGCGATGTCAATGAAGGAGTACTCCGCATTCCCCAAAGCTCCTGCATTACGAGAACCTCACCATCAGATTGTTTAGTGCCATATTCAGGACATTCATCAGTGGTGTTTTATCCCTCTGAAGAGATGCAGTCGGTGTATTCTGCAGCCCAGTCCGACTGGACCATTAGCCTTGGAAACAGGTGCTTGAATACTTGAATTACGAAACAGCTTAAAGTATTGCAAAACTTTTGATTAACCCTTGTAAAATCACTGCACGTGTTGGATTAGTTGTTTAAAATCTGCATTAGATATAAAACCAAGAAAGTGTATATGCATTTGGTATGGGCTTAGTTTTAAAAACACTGTTTTTGCTTTTAAAAAAAATCAACATTGCACATTTTTTGAATAACAAATTTTATTGCTGCGTTTTTGCTAAAACTAGACAATTCTGACCAATGCTTGAAGTATTTTTGTGATCTCTGCAAATAATTTGATATCATGTGTGCCTAGGGCTATTAAGTTCTCTGAAAAATATTTAAATAATTCAAGCGGTTTCTCACCGAAAATCTGAAATATAAATGTTTTAAAGAAAACTTAGACAATGAAGAAAAACCTTTCTTTTTTCTTCATATATGTATTTACCCAACCCCTCCACTCTAACAGGATGCGACAAAAAGTCATTTTTTAAGCAGAAATAACATGTCTGAATTTAGTTTTCCTTCTCATTGATCTGTTACATTACCATATTTACCCAACCCCTCCGCTCTGGTAGGATATGACACAAGGTCAATTTTTAAGCGGAGTTTAACAGGTTTCAATTCAGAGTTTTCCTTCTCCTAGACTAGTTGCCTAACCAAGGCTGAAGAACTCAGTCTGCCCTACTATTTAGCCATAGCTGGAGGGAGAATAATTGGATTCATACCTTTCCCAAGGGTATTAGTGCTAAGTGAAATGCAATCAGCCTAGTCCAGGATTTGAACTCGTGTTGCCGTGTCCATTTCCTACGACGATAACCATTACACCACGGGCACCTCCCTCGGAGTTTTACAGGTTTAAATTCAGAGTTTTCCTTCTCCTTGACTAGTTGCCTAACCAAGGCTGAAGAATCCAGTCTGCCCTTCTATTTAGCCATAGCTGGAGGGAGAATAATTGGATTCATACCTTTCCCAAGGGTATTAGTGCTAAGTGAAATGCAATCAGCCCAGTCCAGGATTTGAACTCGTGTTGCCGTGTCCATTTTCTACGACGATAACCATTACACCACGGGTACCTCCATTACCATACCAACATTAACGAATTTAGGCTGCCCTACAATTTACCCATACCGGGAAGGAGGATATTTGGATTCCTACCTTTCTCAAGGTTATTGTTTCTATGTTTAATTTAAAGAGCCTTATCGACGATTTGAACTCGTCACCGTGTCCATTTTCAACGACGATCACATCTTTCTTTTATTTTTTCATATAAATTCATCGCATCTTTATTCAGCCATCCATGTTATTTCCCCAACATTCTTTTACTTGAACCCATATTTAAATTTGTCCAGCGTAATAGAAGAAGCAGGTATAAGAACAAAGAGTGGGGCGTTGAGGTAATAAAAAAATTCTTTGTTAAAAAGTCAACGTCATAATCACTTGAGTAACACACTCAATGAATCAAATTAACAAAGAATACCAGAAAGCATTTGCCCAGTCGGCTGGGGCTGTAGAATACACCGAATGCTTCTCTGCAGAGGGGTAAGACCCCCCCCCTCCCCAACGAGTGTCCTGATATGACACTAAACAATCTGATGGTGAGGTTCCAGCAGTGCTGGAGCTTTGGGGAATGCGGAGTACCCATTCATTACCATCGCTCCCAGGTCCACTCTGGCTCGGAGTGGTAGCACCTGATAGGGCCCTATCTATGGGTTAAATAGAACTAACAGCATTCTTATGCTAAACTGAATTGTTTGAGTAAATTGAATAGCTTGAAATATTATCAATTTCACCCTGCTAATAATCTCTCATTCGATTCATTAATAGACTTGCAATCTCACCATTATCTTTTGGGGGTGTCCTCGTTGTGTTATGGTCAAAGCGATGGACTGCGGAATCGCAATAAGCGAGTTCGAACTCGAGTCCCGCTATTACATTCACTTTCGGACAAATACCCCTAGGAAAGGTATGAACCCCCTTATCCTCCCAGCTATGGGTTAAATAGTACCACTACTAGGAGCTACCACTTCGGGCCAGAGTGAACCGGGGAGCGATGGCAATGAAGGGGTACTTCTCGTTCCCCAAAGCTCCAGCATCACTGGAACCCCACCATCAGATTGTTTAGTGTCATATATCAGGACACACATTGGTGGGGTCTTATCCCTTTGCAGAGTTGCAGTCTGTGTATTCTAAAGTCCCAGTCGACGAGGCAATACACAGAGTTAAATGTAAAAACAGTTTTATTTCAGATAATTCTTTTTAGCATAAGTACGCAGTTTAGAGGTCAAAACAGTTCTATTTCAAGCAATTCATTTTATCATAAGTACGCAGTTTAAATGCAAAACAGTAAACTCTCGAAACCACGGTTTAGTTCTATTTGACCCATAGATAGGACCCTTATCAGGTGCTACCACTCCGGGCCAGAGTGAACCTTGGAGCGATAGTAATGAACATATGCTCTGCATTCCCCAAAGCTCCAGCATTACTGGAAACTCACCATCAGATTGCTTAGTGTCATATCTAGGACATTGGTGTGTGTGTGTGTGTGTGTGTGTGTTTTGGGGGTCTTACCCCTCTGCAGAGGTGTAGTTGGTGTATTCTATAATCCCAACCGACTGGGCAAGAGAATTAAGTTTTCTTTGATAAAATGGGCTTCAGCATAATATTTTTCTGCATATATATATATATATATATATATATACCTTTAAGAAAAACCATAATCCTATCACTTTAGGAAAATAGATTTATTTCCATCCTGCTATGAGTATTGATATGAATCAATAACTCCAAATTTAACAGGACTTCTTCTGATCCTCATGGATATAATGAGCTCTATGAATATTTAAATATTCAAAGTTTGAATAATTTAATTGTCCTGACGGAATTATTCCCAACACCGGATTGACTGGACTGAAGAATATATATATATATATATATATATATATATATATATATACTGTGAAATAGACACGTGCAAACACATATAATTACTGTGAAACGCACATTTGTATGTATGTATGTATGTGAATATATTTATAAGTACAATGATATACACACTTACATCACATTACAGTGACAAACACACATATTTAATGTGGGTGTAAATATATATATATATATTGCTTTGTTTGTTTGTGCTGGCTACTTATTGATTCTGAACCTAATGCCCAGAACCTGATGAATTATACGTATTTTTTTCCGTCATACAACGTGTGAAAGCACGTGCGATACCCTGTCCTCATCAGCCGCTAACCAGGAGTGATATCACAGTTTCGGTAGCTCAAGGCGGTACTGTCACTCCTGTCGCTAATAAGCAGCTTTTACCACGGGACAGGGTATTAAGAGAATTAGATATATAGATATATTACCTATATCTGTATCAGTGGCGACTCTAGCCTATTTTTGCTACTCGTGACCCCCACCGCCCTCTGTCAACTTCAGTTCCCAACCCATGGTCCGTGGACCCAAAGTAAGTCATCATAGTTACTATTGCGTGATTCTCCATTGTTTAGCACAGATTGACAAACGTACCTTGCATGGTGTTTTTTTTTTTGTAAACAATCAAGATACTAAATAATTTGTAGTCTAGTTAATACAGTAGATAAGATAATTTTTTTCCTTTCAAAAGTATAGAAGAAAAGAGATGTTCATTACTATGACGAGAAAAATATGTTTATTAGAATAAGGAAACTGATGACAATATACACAGACACAGCTAGTAGTTTCAATTTCGCTTAAAATAAAGATTATTTGTTGAAAATGTATTCAAATAAACAAATTTTAGTTACAGAATGTAATATATGCAACATTCATTAAAGAAATAGAGATTTGTTAGTGAAAAAACGAATTAAAACACGCCATTTAACCAACATTTACC
>CAUZXS010004110.1:0-47500 GCA_963585895.1 Sepioteuthis lessoniana
ATATAAATATATATATAAATATATAAATATATATATACATAAATATATATATATATATATATATAAATATATATATATATATAAATATATATATATATATATATACATATATATATATATATATATATTAATATATATATATATATAAATACATATATATATATATATATATCATCATATCGCGCTGGTATCATCATCATCATATTGCGCTGGTAGCATGGATATCCCTGACCCTCTCTCACCACTCCTCCCTATCGTTCATCGCCCTAGGTAGGTCTTCAGGACAACAGCCTGTATCCTCACATAGCTGCTGAATGTACGTTCGAGCTGGTCGTCCTGCTTTTGCGCGGCCATGTGTGGGGATCCATAAGAGTACATCTCTTATGAGTTCATCTCTGCTTCTCCAGCAGTGTCCTGCATGTCTGGTTCGTCTAACTTGAATAGTTTTCGTGATAGGGGGCAGGTGGCCGTACAGTTGGTGCTTTGTGGGGTGTTGCTGCCAGGACGTGTTCAGGATTGCACGCAGCATTCTTGTGTAATTGCCATCCAGTTTCTTCTCCAGCCGTTTTGTTAGCGTCCATGTAGTGCATCCATATAGCAGTATTGATGTGACCGCTGCCTGGAAGAAACTGCGTTTCATTTTATCGGTTAGGTCTGATTTCCATATAATCAATAGCCTATTGATAGCTGTCCATACTTTCAATAGCCTCGTTTCGATGTCCTTATATAAATACATATATATATATATATATATATAAATACATATATATATAGAGATATATATATAAATATATATAGATATATATATAAATAGATATGTATAGATATATATAGATATGTATAGATATATATAGATATATATATATAAATTTATATATATATGTATATAGATATATATATATATATAAATTTATATATATATGTATATAGATATGTGTATATATATATATATATTTATCTCATAAGTGATGTACTCTTATGGATCCCCACACATGGCCGCGCAAAAGCAGGACGACCAGCACGAACGTACATTCAGCTGCTATGTGAGGATACGGGATGTTGTCCTGAAGACCTACCTAGGGCGATGAACGATAGGGAGGAGTGGCGAGAGAGGGTCAGGGATATCCGTGCTACCAGCGCAATATGATGATGATGATATACATATTCTATATATATTTTTATACATATATTATATAAACATATTATTTGTGTATATATATATATATAAATATATATATATTTTTTATCAGTTTATTATCAGCACAAGTATCTGTAGCTGTAGAATATACAAACTGCATCCCTGCAGAGTGTTAAATCCCCTTAATGAGTGTCCTGGATATATGACATGAAACCATCTAATGTCAAGGCACCAGTTTTGGAAACCAGGGGGAAGGTGAAGTATACACCTCTCTGTTATTGCTCCCAGGTTCCCTTTGAACCTAAGTTTTAGCCCCTGAATTGGTTGTATCTTTTGGTCAAATAGAACTGTTTGACTATTTAAACTGTGTGCTATGTTTATTTCAATTGTTAAAGATACATTAAAATACTTGGAAACATTTAACAGTGAGCAAATGAATGAATCGTGTTCAATAGTGTTCAGTATCCATAATTGAAACCACTTAACTGTGTGGAAACAATAGAACGCTCTTGTCAAAACACATTAGTTCGAACTGATTAAAAAATAAAATTACAGACAAACTCATCTAAGATATCGTCTATATTTATTTAAATGTTTGAAGACAAAATGATTGATGTTAAATTGTTATTGTTACATTGCAATACTTGAAACTATTTGTGTGCTAACCATATTTACCCAACCCCTCCACTCAGGCAGGATATAACACAAGGTCAATTTTTCAGTGGAGATAACAGGTTTGAATTCAGAGTTTTTCTTCTCCTAGACTAGTTGCCTTACCTAGGCTGAAGAACCTAGTCTGCCCTACTATTTACCTATAGCTGAAGGGAGAATAATTGGATTCATACCTTTCCCAAGGGTATTAGTGCAATGTGAAAATCAATCAGTCTCGTCCAGGTTTGAACTCGTGTCGCTGTGTCCATTTCCTATGACGATAACCATTACACCACAGGCATCTCCTAAATTATTTGTGTGCAAACAAATAATCAACAGTAAATAGAATTATTCATATATCAGAATAATAAATGAATCTATTTAACTGTGGTTATAAAAATGAGCTCAAAATGATTTAAATGTGTTATCAACTAAATATGTTTACAAATCATATATATTTCATATCTCTATATAAACAGGATTTGGCATTATATATATATATATATATATATATAGTGTCATCCACAGACAGACCTGTTTCGCTCTATCAGAACTCTTCAGTGTGGCTAGACTGGCTAGATTCTCGAAGCTGGGATCGAAACCCGGTTGACTCAAACGCCAATCCAAGATTCTATCACTCAGCCACAAGGATACCAGCGAAAGAAATTTAAACGGTTATGTATCACAATCGTTTTTGTTTACATATATCCGCTTAATGGCTACCTGTGAGCTTGATTCATATTCAATATTTATATACACATATATAAATATATATATATATATATATATATATTTCAATGTATATACTTTTCAATATATATATGCTATAGTATATATATTTATCTTTCAGCAGAATTATATATGACATTTGTCTCAAGTGCTTTTGTGCAGTAACGTATGAAAAAGATAAAACTGAAGGAAAACGAATTAAATAGATGACGCGTATCGAAAGGATTTCAATATGAATGATATGCACGCGGAACCACCTTTCTCGTGTGATTACACAAAATCAAGAAACGGTTGCTATGACATCAATGGCCGTAAGTAAACGCGTTTTTAAATCACAAACTGCACTAAAATGAACGAACATCCAATGTAATATCTGCTTTTAGTTGATCTGGTGTATATATAGATATATATTTCTTTTAAATACCCTGTCTGGTGGCAAAAGCTGCTTGGTAGTGCCAGGAGTGGCAGTACCACCTTGAGCTACTGAAACTGTGTTATCACCCTGGTTGGCAGCTGATGAAGACAGAGTATCGCACGTGCTTTCACACGTTGTATGATGAAAAAAAAAAAAATATATATATATATATTTGTTTACACATATCTATATGTATATATTCTTTAATATATATATACCCTAATATATTGTGTATATATATATATATATATATATATCAAAATATCCCATGTAATTAGAGGAATTGATGTGTGGTTTTTCTTTTTCCCCCTGAGTTTTTTTTTGTTTTTTCACCTAAAAGTTAAATCCCTGTCTCTCTTTCTCTTTCTCTCTCTCTACCTTGATAGCGGTCTGATACTAAGTCTAACGTAAAGTTGGGCGGGTATTGATCCCAGCCTCAAGCATTCTATGTGTCTAGCCACACTGAAGAGTTGTGATACAATGAAACAGTCTGTCTGTTGATGACATATATATATATATATATATATGATTTATAAATGAATAATTTGTATGTAAAATTATCTTTAAATGTGTCTGAGCTCATTTGTTAGCACCCTGTCAAATGGTTTTAAGTATAAATTAAATAGTTCTTTTTGACCCATAGATAGAACCTGAACACCTGATCCAAGTGGAACTAGGAGTAATTGCAATGAAGAGATACATTCCTAAAGTTCCCCAACTGAAGCTTCACCCTCAGATGCAGTTTAGTGTCATACCCAGGACACTTGCTGTGGGGAGGCCTTACCCCTTAACAGGAGTACAGACAGCATCTTATTTGTTCAGGGCTCGGTTGTAAAATGAAATAAGGAAAAGATCGGAAGTAGATTTTTTCTTTTCTCATTTTTTAAAGACTGGATTTTGCAAGCTGATAAATATATTTTGCAGCTATCATCATCATTATTATTATCATTATGAATTATTTCAATTAATAATATTCTTTATCTTCCGACTTCTCATCCACCCTGTCACATACGACTTTAAAATATGCCTACTCACCTTCACAAATATTTGGCCTGGGCATGATTCTAAACTTTATTTGATGGTGAGGCTCCTGTCCTGGAGCTTTGGTGAATGCCGAGTACCTTTTCAGTACCATTTCTCCCAGGTTCTCTCAGACCTCGAGTGTTCATATCTGTTAGTCCTGTTTAGGAGTCAAATAAAAAGTAAAATTGGCGACCTTAGTCAAGGGTGACTCGAAGGCTCCCTTTTCAATAGCTACTATACCGAGGTGTAGGGGAGGATGCTTCTCCTTTCCCTGGATTGCTCCACTTTATCCTTGATCCTTACCTTAGAGGGCTGAGTGCTAAGCAAGGCGGTATAGAACCATTTATTTTCAAAGGATTTATATTATTATTTGTTATTTGAAACCACACAGCTGTGTGTAAATTATATTGTATAGGAATATTTGATTTATATAATTACAAATGTTAAATACCAATACTTGAAACCATTTAACTGTGCGCAAACAAATAATTAAAATCCAATAGAATTGTTAGTGTTAGATTGGAATACTTAAATTTATTTAACTGTGTGTGAAAAAAGCTCTAAAAGCTTGTTCAAAAATAAAGCTACCCATAAACTATTTACTCACAAATCATCTAAAGGTATATACAGAAGTTGACATTAAATAACCTACATTGGTTGATATATCATAAAACCCAACTAGACCAAATCATGTATATTTAATATATATGTATAAAGAGGATTTGGCATTAAATAACCTACAGTGGTTGATATGCCATAAAACCCAACCCAACCAAATCATATATATTTAATATATATGTATAAAGATGATTTGGCATTAAAAAACCTACAATGGTTGATATGCCATAAAACCCAACCAAACCAAATCATGTATATTCAATATATATGTGTGAAGAGGATTTGGCATTAAATAACCTACAGTGGTTGATATGCCATAAAACCCAACCCAACCAAATCATATATATTTAATATATATGTATAAAGATGATTTGGCATTAAAAAACCTACAATGGTTGATATGCCATAAAACCCAACCAAACCAAATCCTGTATATTCAATATATATGTGTGAAGAGGATTTGGCATTAAATAACCTACAATGGTTGATATGCCATAAAACCCAACCCAACCAAATCATATATATTGAATATATATGTATAAAGATGATTTGGCATTAAACAACCCCCCATTGGTCTATGTGTCATAAAACATCAACAACCAACCTAATTCTAGTTGCTTTTTATCACAACTCACTTCTATGACTGAAGAACAATGCCCATCGGAAACAAAAATAAGTTCCCGTGAGGCTTAAACTTACCCTCGGTTTCTTTCTCGGGCAAGCCTCATTCTGTGTTCTGGCAGCAATACCATCTATAGTTTGGTTTCCTCATTAAATGGCATATCAACCTTCGTAGGTTATTTAATACTAAAGTCATTCTTGTAGAACAACTGCAGTGATAATATTTAACCCATAACTGGGGAAAATATGGCGTTTCATACTTTTCCCAAGGGTATTAGTCCAAAACTGTATGTAATAACATGACTGGAGTTTGAACTCACTTTCTTTGAGTCCACAGTTCAACATGTTAGTCATTACTCGATGGAGACTCTCCCAGCATAATTTTAAGAACATAGATAGTGTCGCAGAAGTTAACACTAATAAAGCCACTCAGTTCTCTTGTATCCAGTTCATAAGAGCAATATTAATTTCTACATTTTTATTGTTTAGAGTACATTTTTGAAAATTATATTTTTCTCTTTTTTAAACCTTTTTTTTTTGTTTAGATGAAGCTCCATCAATAATAATTATCAAAGACTTGGTCTGGTATTATCTTTTCGCTTCCTAATTCCTGTTGCTTTTTATTGCCTCTCAAGTCATCTCTTTTACAAACCAAGGAATAGCAAACATCAGAAGCAAGAGTAAAACCTCTTCTAGATTGAGTTTGAACCTCACTGGGTGCCTCATACTTCTGTCCTTATGCTCAGCTAAGCTTGTAAACCTTCCTGAGCCATGCAGTGGTTCAAACTCTTTCCATTACAGTCCTAGTCGAGTGATGCTGAAATATGCAACACAGTTGTAAACAATCTAGTAGTAAGTCAAGTCTGGCACAAGGTCTTGGATTCAACATTAATGGTAGACTGACTCACTCTTGACTGTCTCTTCTTAATTTTCTGACTCTGACTTCCCCTTTGTTTGTGCTCTGTCTGAGATGTCAAAAACTCCAGCTCACGTTGAGTCCGGTGTTCCACTGGCATTCAGGTTGGTTAGGGCTGATTGCTCAATTATCTCTTCATCCTTAATGCCAATTTCACATGATCCAAATCTGGCGAATTGTCCAGCCCATTTTTAGTAGTCAAAGAGCTGGATCTACTCTCTCACTTCTAACCAACTTCAAGTTGTATCTCTTGCCCATACCTGGTATCAGATGCGTCTTAGAACTCCTTTACTCCTCCCACCCTCAATTTTAAACCTGGTTTTCTTCCCTAGGCAGACAACTACCCTTTTATGAAAAAAATTGATTTCAAAAATGCATAGGTGAAGAGGATTTGACAAAAATTATCAAACCAATATTTGCCAATCAGATTGACCTACCAAAATATTTTTAATACAAACAATTTTGTCTTTTCTGATAAACTTAAAAACAGCTCAGATGGTTTCTACTGTCTGTCTTGTCATTTTTCATATTTTAATCTTCAGGTATTTTCTTTGTCCAGGAAATGTTTGGCAGTTAAGATTCTCTGATCAGATTGTCTACCCTTGACTTTTTGTAATAGAAACAACCTGTTCTTTTCTGATAATTTCATGAATATCCCAGATGTCCTGATTACTTGCTAAAATCATTTTCTTTATTCAAATGATTTTAAGCTATGAAGATTCCCTTATCAGACCTTCCTAGTCATTTTTTTTACTGCAAAACAAATCTCCTGCTTTTTTGATAATCTCCAAAATAGTCCAGATATTTTTTATCTCCAAATTTTAGTTGTTCAAATGCTATTAAGCAATTAAGATTTTCTTATCAGACTTTCCTGGTTATTTTTTTTTAATGCGAAACAATTTTGTTTCCTTTCTGGTAATTTCATAAACAGCCTCTATCATAGCTTAGCTGTCTGTTGTTAGGTCCCCAATGTTTTCATTCTCCAGTATCTTAGATTTTCACAAGAGCATGACCATCCCCTTTTCCACTTGATTTGCTTCCCCTCAAGTGATTAACTCCCTTTCAAAGCTCAAGTGTTGCGTAAATCATTTGTAACATTGCCATACATGAGTATGCAAAGCATACATAAAATGTTCATAACTTATATAAAAAGAATGTAGGAATCCTGAAACATAAGGGGGTGTCCTCTTCGTGTAATGGTTAAAGCGATGGACTGCGGAATCGTAGTACGCGAATTCATACTCCGGTCGCGCTATTACGTTTACTTTCGGGCAAATACCCTTGGGAAAGGTATGAACCCCCTTATCCTCCCAGCTATGGGTTAAATAGTACCACTACTGTTCTTCTAGGAGAATAGCTTTGGCATTAAATAACCTAAAAAGAGTTGATATGCCATTAAACAAAGAAACTAAACCAAACTAAACCAAACCTGAAACATGAAAAACACTTTTGATTTCTTAGTTCAGGTACGAAACTTTTTATTACCTTTGAATTTAAAGGTTTTTCGACATAAGGAGAGAGGCACAATCTTTCTATGCTGGCTTTTCCATCTGCCCCCCATCATGTGCGCACCTGCCACAAGGCCACTGGCCTGGCTTCAGCAAGCTAGCGAAAGTCAACCATCTTCTTCCGAGCCAGGAACTCAACTAACTGACTTTTTCCAAAATCCCCAAAATCCTCCGCGTGCGCTTCCGGTGCATGACATCATTCACATCCCCAAGGGATTTTTATTTTGACATCTGTGAACGACACATCCTCCCAGTGCGCGCGTCAACACCTGTGCTCAAGTTTGCACCTAACTAACCCATGTACTGAGCCAAAAGGTTCTCAGCCTAACTTAACCCAAAGGCAAGATATATAAAACGAAATCCCTTGGCCATTATATTATACATTCTGTCTTTTAATTTCCAAATGTTTTTTATTATTCCAAATAATATTTAAGAAATTAAGATTCTCTTGGGAGTACTACTCAAACCTTTTTCACTTTGTCTACTCACTTTCAATTGATTAACCCCCCCCCACTCTAAGCTAAAGATGTTGTATAGCCACTTAATACATCTGCATGCAGAAACATGAGGACACAATAAAAATGAGCGACACAGTTCTTTTAGAAAAATATACCTCTCACTTTATTTGAAAGGGTTGTGTGTGAGAGGGAGTTGGAGACCAAACAGAACTGCAACATATTGACCCCCACTGGCCATAACCACGTTTCTTTCCCGTTCTCCTGGGCTGCTCAACTGGGGGCCCAGGGGCCCAGTCTCTCTAGGTGCTGGTTTTCTCTACCACATCTTATCTCCAACTGCAACTGCTCAACCAGGGGGCCTGAGGGCCCACTCTGCTGGGTGCTGGCTTTCTCTACCGCATCTTGTCTCCAACTGATTGAACTTCCCGTGCATTGAGTTATATAATAGTTCAACGCCCTCCTTCTTCTTGTGGGCGTCACAAATCGCACTTATTCAACCTGTCCATGGTCAAGGTTATCCTGCTATTCCTTGACCAAATGCACCTGTTATTTACACAGGTGCATTTCCTATTTTGACAGCCCGGCCGGGTCAGAGGTCAATATACAACAAAGACAACTATATTGTTATCTACAATTAAATAAAGACTGGGTGCCTTTTGTGATATAATGGTTAGCAAGCTAAGCTAGAAGACTAATTGTCAGTGAGTTTGATTCTCACTGGGTGCCTCATACTTCTGGCCTTATTAAGCTTAGGTTAACTTTATCTTCACTCAACTCAATCAATTCAGGGTGTCGTCAAATCAAATTCACTAACAATGGCTTTCAAGTCGAGCTTGCTAAGCATTGACCCCACAAGAGGTACTCAGTCATTGATTAAACTTACTGTGGCACAAGGCCAGAATCATGAGGTACTCTGTGAGAATCAAATTCACTTACTGTTGTGGCCCCGGAAAAGGTCACTAATGAAAATGCAAACACGGATTTTAGATAACAGATTATATTACACAAGAAAGATAGAGTTATATTGAAAAAGTAAGAAGTCTCGTACTGTTCGGATAACACCGATATTGATCTGCCTCTCTGGTAGCAAAATCTCTCAGTACTAATAACAGTGAGAAGAGTCCATTATAGTGAGATGGGTAAGGCTCCCACAACACTAACGATGGCTTTCTGGTCTAGTTTGGTATCCATAACACCAAAGGTAATTCCCTAGCATCAGACAAAGAACAATTTTCGGTAAAGTTTCTTGTAGTTTTCTATTCCACAATCTCTTATATTCCAATTTTGATAAGGTTAGTTTATTTTGTTTTTAATCCATTCTAGGAGGGTTTACTTCGAGCTTTTTTCCTGAAACTTGACCAGTCGAGTGTAAAAAAAAGTGTTTGGTCATTTGAAAACGATTGACACCAATAGTGATATTGTTGCTCCATAGACATTGGCCAGTGTATCTTTGTGTAATAAATAAAAATGGCAGCTTTCCTCTTCTTTTACAAGAGGATTGACATTCGTGCATGTCAATTTTGTTGACCTTGTAGGATTGTCAGCTTTTGAAGCAAGTTTCACATGTGCTTATTGGCAACAGATGTCCATCTGCCATGACATTTCTTTCTGTTACTTGAGATAGCTTTCTTTGCTTCTTTCTTTCTCTCTGACTCTCTTTCTCCCTTCACTTTCTGTTTACATCTCTCTTTTTCTCTCGCTCTCTCCCCTCTTCCCACCTCTCTCTTGCCTTTTCTCCCAACATCTCTCTTCTCTTTTTCCCTCTCTCCGCACACCTTTCTGCTCTCTCTCCCTCATTTTTTATTTCTCTCTCTCTCTCTCTCTCTCTCTCTCTCTCTTTCAAGTTCTCTCTTTTTCTCTCATTTTCTCCCCTCTCTCTCTCTCTCTCTCAATGTCTCTCTTCTCTTTTTCCCTCTCTCCTCATACCTTTCTGCTCTCTCTCCCTCATTTTTTATTTCTCTCTCTCTCTCTCTCTCTCTCTCTCTCTTTCAACTTCTCTCTTTTTCTCTCACTTTCTCCTCTTTCCTAACGTCTCTCCTCTCTCTTTCCCTCTCTCATCACACCTTTCTGCCCTCTATCTTCCTCAATTTTTATTTCTCTCTCTCTTTCTCTTTCCCCTCCACTTTCTCTCTACTTCTCTCTTTCACTTACTCCTCTCTCTCTCAATGTCTCTCTTCTCTTTTTCCCTCTCTCCTCACACCTTTCAGCCCTCTCCTTCTCCCAACGTCTCTCTTCTCTTTTTCTCCTCTCTCCTCACACCTTTCTGCCCCCTCTCTCCCTCAATTTTTTATTTCTCTCTCTCTCTCTCTCTCTCTCTCTCTCTCTCTCCTCTTCTCTTTCTACTTCTCTTTTTTCTCTCACTTTCTACTCTTTCCCAATGTTTCTCTTCTCTTTTTCCCCTCTCTCGTCATACCTTTCTGCCCTCTCTCTCCCTTAATTTTTTTTATTTCTCTCTCTCTCTCTCTCTCTCCCCACTTCTGGTCTTTTGGATAGGATCTTCAGTAAGATACAGATATCAATGAATGAAGCATTCCTGATCCCTGGATATTCAAACTCTTGAGAAATACCTCCTCATTGGATGCAAGAGAAAGGTTGTGCAGAACACATTAAAATTGACTTTGTGCTATTTTTGGCCTCATGGAGAAGGAATAAATAAGTAACATCGTAGATATGTAAACACTAGCGATATTTATTCATCTTCGGATAAATACCTCTGTAACTACCTACCTACATTTTGTCTTCTTGATTTATCATGCATTACGTTAATGAGTGGGAAGGATAGATAAACTAAACTTTGCGAAAACTACAAACGCTCACGTGGCCTAATGAAACAAGTTATTATGATAACTTCCTCGTGACACCTGTCCCAGCTAACTGCTTTCCGCCATGCTTGTTGTCTCAGAAGTTCTGCAGCAGTATTCGATTTATAACAAATAAAAGTCTTAATTTTTATCCCATAAAATTCTAAAAATATTTACTGTAAATTATGGCATACAAGGCAATCTGTAATATAAATCAACCTCCATGATTTTCAGCTCAAAATTCTGCGTTAGACCTATACTTGCCGTATCGGTCAAAACCCAAACATCCAATAGGCTACTGGTTGGCCAACACTTACCCAATTTTTGTAAATGATTGTTTGGTTTGTTGGGTTTTATGGCATATCAACCTTTGTAGGTTATTTAACGCCAAATCCATTTTTATACAAATAGTCAATGTAAATAATCAGTTCTATTTAAAACTATTCAGTTAATCATAAGTACACAGTTTAATTATCAAAAACATTTCCATTTCAAACTGTTCAAGCAGTTATATGTAACAATTCAGTTAAGTGTAAATACAGTTTTAATGTCGAAAAACTGTTCTATTTCAAATAATTCAGTTAAGCATAAGAACACAGTTTAAATGTAAGTACGGTTTAATTGTGAAAAACATTTCTATTTCAAGCTATTCAGTTTACTCAATTCATTTTAGCATAAGTATGTTGTTAGTTCTATTTAACCCATAGATAGGGCCCTATCAAGTGCTACCACTCTGGGCCAGAGTGGACCTGGGAGCAATGGCAATAAAGGGGTTCTCCGCATTCCCCAAAGCTCCAGCACTACTGGAACCTCATCATCAGATTGTTTAGTGTCATATCCAGAACACTCGTTAGGGGGGGTCTTACTCCTCTACAAAGGTGCAGTCAGTGTATTCTACAGCCCAAGCCAACTGGGCAATACACAAAGTTAAATGTCAAACAGTTTTATTTCAGATAATTCAGTTCAGCATATGTACACAGTTCCAATGTCAAAACAGTTCTATGTTAAACAATTCAGTTTAGCATAAATACGCAGTTTAAATGCAAAAATCAGTATAGTGAAAGAAGCACGGTTTAGTTCTATTTAGCCCATAGATAGGACCGTTATCAGGTACTACCACTCCGGGCCAGAGTGGACCTGGGAGCAATGGCAATGAAGGGGTACTCTGCATTCCCCAAAGCTCCAGCATTGCTGGAACCTCATCATCAGATTGTTTAGTGTCATATCCAGGACACTCGTTGGGGGGGGGGTCTTACCCCTCTGTAGAGGAGCAGTCGGTATATTCTACAGCCCCAGCCGACTGGGCAATTTTCTAAATGAGGATAGGCTAATATAATTAGTCCCAACTAATTGCATAAAGACATTGGCTATGTATTATTATATATGGAGGATATATATATATATATATATATATATGGAGGATCCCGTGGTGAAATGGTTATCGTTGTGGTAAATGGACACGGCGACACGAGTTCAATACTTGGTCGAGGAATGCATTTCTCATAATACTAATAAATCTAAAAAAGTATGAATCCAATTATTTTCCCTCCAACTATAGATAAATAGTAGCCCAGACTGGGTTCTTTAACATTGGTATGACAACCAGTCTAGAAGCAAAACTCTGAATTAAAACCTGTTAAACTCCACTTAATTCACCTTGTGTCACATCCTGCCCGTACGGAGGGGTTGGTAAATATATACATGGATTAATATATATATATATATATATATATATATATATATATATATATACATATTACTAAATAGGACATCGAAACGAGGTTAACGAAAGCATGGACAGCTATCAATAGGCTATCGACTATATGGAAATCAGACCTAACCGATAAAATGAAACGCAGTTTCTTCCAGGCAGCGGTCACATCGATACTGCTATATGGATGCACTACATGGACGCTAACAAAACGGCTGGAGAAGAAGCTAGATGGCAATTACACAAGAATGCTGCGTGCAATCCTCAACAAGTCCTGGCAGCAACACCCCACAAGACACCAACTGTACGGCCACCTGCCCCCTATCACGAAAACTATTCAAGTTAGGCGAACCAGACATGCAGGACATTGCTGGAGAAGCAGAGATGAACTCATAAGAGATGTACTCTTATGGATCCCCACACATGGCCGCGCAAAAGAAGGATGACCAGCACGAACGTACATTCAGCAGCTATGTGAGGATACAGGTTGTTGTCCTGAAGACCTACCTAGGGCGATGAACGATAGGGAGGAGTGGCGAGAGAGGGTCAGGGATATCCGTGCTACCAGCACGATATGATGATGATGATGATGGTTTATAGATTGGTATATTACAGTGAACCAACAAAATTCGTTTGTGGACCTACTGATGTTCTCTTGCTAAGACCTATGGATAACAAATCTACTTTTAAACACGTTCAAACAAAATCAATACGACCAATAAAATACTAATAGATTACCCACTATAGTACTGCCACACACAGTATATTATACCTTGCGGTAGTAAAAAAAACTTGTTCAACTCCGTGATTTGCAACAGTGATTTAAACAAACAGCCAGTGGCAGCACCAGTCCCACGCGGCCAACTGCTAAACTATTGGTCCGTTACACTGTGGACACTTCAATTAAATTCTCTTAATATTAATGACTTGTGATATAATGTTAATATACGAGGAGTTTTCAGACTTTTTTGTACAGCCATTTAAAATTGTCGTAGATTCTTGAAAGTTCAATATGTTATTGCTATACATCTTATGAGATGACTGACCAATTTTGATAATTTCACGTTCAAATGAACAGCTACAGCAGCAATTGGAATACACCCTACTAAAGCCTGATTGTCACAGCTGGTGAATTTCAAAAATGCAATCTGGATGTAAGGACACTTTTGAAGAACGATATGCAATAAAATTCTGTTTTAAACTTGGAAAAAGGCCACAGAAACATATGGAATGCTTCAGACTGCTTTTTGACCATCTTGCATGAATCGAGCATGAGCTTTTGAGTGGCATAAGAGAATCAAGGAAGGCAGGGAGTCTGTGAGGGATGATGAGAGGTGTGGGAGGAGTAAGGAAGTCAATACACCAGAGTTGATTGGCCAAAGGGTTAGGGTTAGGGTTACTATGTTGAGGTTTTAAGGGAGTTCAGCTAGAGGCCAGCACTCTTCAAATCGGATCAATGGCATTTCCACCAGGACAATGCACCAGTCTACAACTCCATCCTTGTCACAGACTATTTGACCAAGATGGGCATCAAGACAGTTCCTCAGCCTCCCTATACTCCAGACCTTGCTCCCTGTGACTTTTGGCTATTCCCTAAGCTCACAGGCTGTCGTTATGAGACAATTGAGATGAAAGAAGCAGTTACGAAGGTCATTGACACGCTCACACAAAACGACTTCCATGGGGCCTTCCAGAAGTTGTTAGAACGGTACAACAAGTATATTGCAGTCGGAGGAGATTACTTCGAAGGGGGACTAGAGTTTCATGTGTGTACTATCAATAAAAGTGCCCATACGAAAACAGTCTGGAAACCTATTTAATGATCCTCTTTAACCTATTTATTGAGAAACAAAGTCTATGTTCATGTTTAAACAAGGAATGATTCGAAATCTTTCTCGATAAACAAATGGAACATAAATTCTACACAATATTTCTAATAAGTCAAATGACGTAATTTAAAACAACAAACGCTGATTTATTAATCAAACGGCCAACTTTTTCTTGTCATAAACAGCCAACTTTTTTCTGATACAAAGTTTTTATGTTTTTACACATCCATTGTTTAACATCATTAATATAATCCCTCATAGCCCTGATGATGGTTCATTAGAACCGAAACGCTATAATGTTGACTTTGTTTCTCAATAAATCTCTCCTTCTACTTGGACTACCTTGTTGGCAATTTTTCTTTACAAACTGTCGGATTACAATCCATTATTTTCTTCTATATGCATCTATCTATGTGAACACGCGCGCACACACACACACACACACACACACACACATAACATATATGTATCCGACTTCTCACCCAGGTGTATTTGACACTAGATCATTCTAGAGTGGAGACCATGCACGAATCGAGACATCATAAAAATACTTGGTTTCTTTTGGGGGCTAAATTTTGGGGCGCCTCAGATAACGTTCGAATTGAAAACATTGCGGAAATGAGTTGGAAACGCTAATAAGACTCCCTCACTCATTCCGATCCGTAAATAGAATTACGAACAGCTGTTACAACAGGAACCCGTGGATTCGCGGATCGTTTAGCGCGAATTAAACCATAGAGTTTACGTGGACTCCGTTAATTTTATAAAATTATAATCCTGTTTTTTATATTTTTAAAGCAGATTTTGACCTCAACTTTTTAAATTCGTTCCAAGGAGATAAAAGTCGATTTTTTTCCTATCTTTTGTGTGTCATTTATTATTTATTGTCTGAAAAAGAAAATTACATAAAGAATTCGGAAGTGTTTATTAGTGTCTTCAATCGAGGGTAGCGGAGTACTCTTTCACTCTGTTTGTCTGTCCCCCTCGACTTGATCCGTCTTTTTCATAGAGAGACTTTGTGGGGTAAAATAAAATAAGAAATTAACACCCAAACAATCAATGATTAACATATATGTTGGTTGGTTGGTTTTTATGGCATATAAACCTTTGTAGGTTATTCAACGCCAAATCCATTTTTATTCAAATAGTCAGTTCTATTTCAAACAATTCACTTTAGCATGAGTACACAGTTTAATTGTCAAAAACATTTCTATTTTAAACTATTCAGTTTATTCAGACAGTTCTAATTCAGTTTAGTAGAAGTACATATTTTGTTTACACACAGTAAAATGTCAAAACAGTTCTATATATAACAAATCAGTTCAGTGCAAGTGAAGTTTCAATGTCAGAAAACAATTCCATTTCAAATAATTCAGTTTAGCATAAGCACGCAGTTTAAATGTAAGTACGGTTTAATTGTCAAAAACATTTTTATTTCAAGCTATTCAGTTTAGTCAAACAATTCAGTTTAGCATAAGTATGCCGTTAGTTCTATTTAACCCATAGATAGGGCCCTATCAGGGGCTACCACACCGGGCCAGAGTGGACCTGGGAGCGATGGCAATAAAGGGGTGCTCCGCATTTCCCAAAGCCCCAGCATTACTGGAACCTCACTATCAGATTGTTTAGTGACATATCCAGGACACTCGTTGGGGGGGGTCTTACCCCTTTGCAGAGATGCACGGGATATATTCTACAGCCCCAGCCGACTGGGCAATCAACATATTATAATTTTCCGAGTGTCTATTTGAAGGTTGATATGCCATTAAACAAAGAAAGCAAGTGTCCGTCTGTCCGTACAATCGAGGCTCCACTATTTTGGGTCCAATTTTGACTAAAATTTTAGAGTTATGCCTGAAAAGATTTAAAACTATAATTGGAGATCCTTTAGGTCCGACCTAGTGGGTAGAGTGTTCGCCAATGGTCCGAGAGACCTGGGTTCAATCCCAGGTTGCGTCATACCAAAGACTTTAAAAATGGTACTTGATACCTCCTTGCTTAACACTCAGCAATATAAGGTACGTATCAAGGGTAAAGTGGAGCAACCCAAGGAAAGGAGTAGCGCCCTTCTCTACACCTTGGTGTAGTAGCTATTGAAAAGAGAGCCTTCTGGTCGCCCTCGACTAAAGGGAGACAACAACTTTGTATATTCCCTTTTAACTGTCCCTCTCGTTGTGAAAGTGTGTCCTTAAAATTCTCACCCATTCTCTCAGTAATCGTTCTTAGAATCAGAAGAGACTCTCTCTGTCTCTCTCTCTCTCTCCAAGTATTTAAACTCTATCTCTCGTGGCCAGTGGCCGAGCGGCTAAAAATGAATTGATTTCATGTAAAGAAACATCTAGTTTTAAAATAAAATTAATCCCATAATTGATAAAATTTTAAAAAAAAATCAATTTAAAAAGAGTTAATATTACTCCTCCAAATTCGGAAAAAATGAAATATCTACTCGAAATATTCATTAATGTTTTTGAGATGTTGGAGAATATCTGAGATTTCTGAATGAAGCCAAAGGCTCTTCCGTACGCCACGCTCAGCGTAAATAATGTATTTGCCCATAGAGAAGGAAGTTCCTTACCAAGTAACAGAAACTCACCCAAAAGTGAGCGGATAGAAAACGCTCCTTTAGCCATTCTTATTTCCATCGAGCAGTTCTAACTCCATGCTTGTTTTGGGATCATCAGGAGAGAATGTGCACCGTTTCGGAGCCTTCCTGTCGACGGTTTTATTTGCACATCGCCTCCCCCTCACTGACTATAGTAAATAAGCGATAAAAACAAAACGCTTTTTAAAATACAAATATCTTTAACTTTGATAAAAGCGTTTCTACATTTTTTATTCATAGTTACTATTTTTCAACCCGTTTGTAATATGGGTACTTACGGCTGGTTTGACTCGTTTAGATATGAAATGGCCCAGTCTGTGGGGGCTTAGAATACGCTAAGGCGTAAGACGATTGGTGGATTTCACAAACTTTAAGAAGAGCTTTCCTCACTAAAGGCCTCACTAGCAACAGGTTGTCTCAATTCAGATCTCACTAAAAACTTGTCTCGCTACAGACCTCGCTAACTACAATTTGTCTCACTAACAACAGGCACTCTCACGGCAAATCTCACTAAAAACAAGCACTCTTACTATAGGTCTCACACACAACAGGTTGTCACACTAGTGGTCTCACTCACAACACGTTGTCTTAGTACAAGTCTCACTTACAACAGGTTGTCTCACTAGTGGTCTCACTCACAACACGTTGTCTTAGTACAAGTCTCACTTACAACAGGTTGTCTCACTTGTGGTTTCACTCACAACACGTTGTCTTAGTACAAGTCTCACTCACAACAGGTTGTCTTACTAGTGGTCTCACTCACAACACGTTGTCTTAGTACAAGTCTCACTCACAACAGGTTGTCTCACTAGTGGTTTCACTCACAACACGTTGTCTTAGTACAAGTCTCACTCACAACAGGTTGTCTCACTAGTGGTCTCACTCACAACACGTTGTCTTAGTACAAGTCTCACTATCAACTGGCACTCTCACAATAGGATCACTCACAACAGGTTATCTGCCTACAGGTCCCACTAACAACAGCCTCTCTCATGACCATAGTCTCTCGCAGCAAACCATGTCGGCTGGCCCACTATACATGCAAAGGTTGATCTTTGAATTACCCTACGCAATAGTCAAGCCAGTGAAAGTTTTTATTTTTGTTATTTTCCCAACTTAAAAAAAAGATGTCTGAATAAATAAAAGATTGAGAACTTCTGATTTAAACTAACAACAGATTTTCTGGATTATTGAAATTATAAGAACAGATTCTTATAAACCACTGCGAACCGGCTGAATCTCATCACTGGATAAGACCCTTGTAAAAAAGGGTTGGGGACTGTCCCGGGTATGACACTAAATGATATTTTGTGGTGAGGCCAAATTTTATTTACTGAACTAAATTAGACATTAAAGAATGAAATTACTGCTATTTATTTATGCTAATCGATTTCTTTTAAGATTTATCGATCTGATTTTTGCCAATATTTATTAAAAATAAAACCAAACAATAAGAAATCAATACTAGCAAGCAAGTATTTATTCAAATCAATTTTGAAAGATCCGTATGCAAATTAACCTTCCTGTTCTTACTGTAAACCGGTTTTTGATCGTATATATTAATACAATTGAATCTTGCTAATATTTTGATACGGTCAAAAGAATTACTGATATTAAACATTTTTAATAGTCGGGATTTAGATTAAATCAAATCTTGGACAGTAACGAAAATGACTAGGGGAATTGTAACATCAGTGTTGATGTAGATTCGGTTACAGACACACATAGTAAAGTTAGCGACCATAGTCGAGGGTGACCCGAAGGCTCCCTTTTCGATAGCTACTACACCAAGGTGTAGGGGAGGGCGCTACTCCATTCCCAGGATTGCTCCACTTTGCCCTTGAACCGTACCTTATAATGCTGAGTGTTAAGCAAGGTGGTATCAAGTTCCATTTTTAAAGTCTTAGGTATGACTCGACCTGGGATTGAACCCAGGTCTTCCGGGCCATTGGCGAACACTCTAACCGCTGGGCCAATAATCTCCATTAAAATATGATTATTATTACTCCTTGGCGAGTTTTTCCCTCCAGCGTTAGCCGATGGTTCCTTACTGGAGTTTAAGTGGTAACAAGCCTCCTCAAGTTTCCAGGACTCTTCTCCGTATTCTGGCCGATCTCAACAATGTTGTAGTTTGGTTGGTCTCCATTCGTCCTCTTATTTCCAAGTCGTCCAATTATTATCATTATCAAATAGGAATGGTTATTTGAAATCATATAACTGTGCGCAAACAAAAAAGTATTAAAGAAAGATAGATAATAAAAAAAAGTTTGATTAAAAAAGGATTGCGGTAAAACGTTTAAAACATTTATGATTTTAATCAAACATTTACAAGAGAATAACATTTCAGCATTAATCCATGCTATAATCCATCAGGGGTTGCTATACCTTTAATTCAGCTAAATCAATTAGTCGACCAATACTCTTGCTTTCTCTTGCTCTCTTTTTCAATTTTTAGTTTTTCCTAATGATTCTGACACGTTTGCTTTTTTTCTGTTTTGTCATTTGAAAAGATTTCAGTCGACCTACGCTGCTGTGTTCTCAATTTGCCAACACAATTTACGATACTGTCTCGAAATCAGACAAGAAGTACCCACCTGATTATGACAGAGTCAGCGTCCATGTAGTGCATCCATATAGCAGTATCGACACGACCGCTGCTTGGAAGAAACTGCGTTTCATTTTATCAGTCAGGTCTTGTTGCGAGCAATTTTGAACAAGTCCTGGAAGCAACACCCCATAAAGCAACAGTTGTACGGCCACCTACTTCCGATCACGAAAACTATTAAAGTTAGACGAACCAGACATGCAAGACACTGCTGGAGAAGCGGGGACGAGCTCATAAGGGATGTTCTTCTATGGACCCCTTCACATGGCCAAGTCAGGGCAGGGAGACCAGCACGACCCTACATACAGCAGCTCTGTGAGGATACGGGATGTAGCCCAAAGGACCTGCCAGAAGCGATAAACAATAGGGAGGAGTGGCGAGAGAGGGTCAGAGATATCCGTTCTGGTGGCACGACAAGATGATGATGATATATATATATATATATATATATATATATATAGAGAGAGAGAGAGAATGTGATACAGAGGTCATTGGTAACTCGAGGCTGTGTGTATTCGCTTCACAACCCATAAATATACCTTTCATCCCCAAAGTCTCTCGCAGTACGCGAGTTCGTACTCCAGTCGCACTATTACATTCACTTTCGGACCAATACCCTTGGGAAAGGTATGAACCCCCTTATCCTCGCGGCTATGAGTTAAATAGTACCACTACTGTTCTTCTAGAAGAATAGCTTTGGCATTAAATAGCCAACAAAGGTTGATATGCCATTAAACAAAGAAACCAAACCAAACCAAAGTCTCTGGATAGATATCTTATCACTGACATGCCACAATATTTAACGGAGAGTATTTTCTCTGTTACTGGTATCATGTAATTCAATCATGTTAATTTTTCATGTTATACGGAAAAGAGATGGGCGCCGCTAGGTAACTTACTTTGTTAGCATGAGGGACTTGATGACTGACATTGATTTTAATGGCATGTGAACCTGTCAAGGATTATTTTGTACTTTCAGGTTTTTTGTACATGATCTAATCCAATATGAATAATTTTTAGATAGGTTTATTCAATCCTTACACGGGTCCCTAACAAGTTCGCCCGCTTCGGATCAGAGTGGGCCTGGGAGTAATGGCAATAAAGGAGTACTCCACATTTTCTAGAACTGGGGTCTCACCATCAGAAGCAGTTTAGTGTTATACCGAGAACGCCCCATTTTTAGGGGGTGGGGGAAATGCAGTCAGCGTATTTCAAAGTGAATCGCAAGTTGGTTTATCCCTGAGAGAAACTAGAATAATTATATCGACCAACGTTGCAAATAAAATATTACATAAAGCATTTCTTCCCGACTTTTATGAATGATCGGTACATTTTTAAAACGACAGCACTATGTGTATCTGTTTGTTTGGCATAACAGAATTTTGTTGATGGGAGATCGACTTATTGAATGGTGAGAGAGAGAAAGAAAGAAAGAATTTACGCAGTTGCTACAATAGCCTATGCCAACGTTCGTTGTTGTGTTCAGACAAGGAGATCGTTTAAAAGGTGCGGCAAGAAGAGATGAAAAGATAGACTGTGTGTGTGTGTGTGTGTGTGTGTGTGTGTGTGTGTGTGTGTGTGTGTGTGTGTGTGACAGAGAGAGAGAGAGAGAGAAACGTGAAAGCCACGAAGAATCTTTTATTTTTGCCGTCACCATTTTTCATATCACGACTAGAAAGGAAGGAAAGTCGTTTTCACCATACGTCATATTGAGAAACCTCATTAGTTAAAACTTTTGACAGCACTTTGACCTCTTTTTGAGGTCGTAGAGAACAAATATTCAAGTCCTTGTTGATTGAATTTATTTATTCATTTTTTAATGGCGGTAAACTGCTTAGAAAGTATTTTTAAGCTGTATTTCTTGATTTTTCGCGGCACTTTCGATTTCGGATTTTTTGTTTAATGGCATATCAACTTTCGTGAATTTTTTAATACCTAAGCCGTCCTTGTAGAAGGATAATAGTGGTTTCCTTATTTAATGGTATATCAACCTTCATGGGTTATTTAATGTAGAAGCACAGAAGTGGTAAAGTAAAGTTGGCGACCTTAGTCGAGTGGGGTGACCCGAAGGCTCCCTTACCAATAGCTACTACACAGAGGGGTAGGGGAGATCCTTACTTTATAATGCTGAGTGTTAAGCAAGGCGGCATCAAGTACCAAGTGCCCGTGGTGTAATGGTTATCGTAGTAGGAAATGGACACGGTGACACGAGTTCAAGTCCTGGACGAGACTGATTGCATTTCACATAGCACTAACACCCTTGGGAATCCAATTATTCTCCCTCCAGCTATGGGTAAATAGTAGGGAATACTAGGTTCTTCAGCCTTGGTAAGGCAACTTGTCTAGGAGAAGGAAAACTGAATTCAAACCTGTTAAACTCCGCTTAAAAATTGACCTTGTGTCATATTCTGCCCGAGCGGAAGGGTTGGGTAAATAGGATCAAGTACCATTTTTTGAGTCTTTGGTATGACTCGACCAGGGGTTGAACCCCGGTCTGCTGGACCATTGGCGAACGCTAACCTATAATTGGATGGAATATAAAGAGGTTCATAAGTAAAAGTACGATCACCAGATGGAGTCACAGAATACTTCGACATTGTAGCAGGAGTACTACAAGGGGACGCGCTGGCTCCGTATCTCTTTATCATTTGTCTTGACTACGTACTTAGAACATCGATTGACAAAATCAAAGAGAATGGCTTCGAACTGACGAAGAAAAGAAGCAGAAGATACCCCGCAACAACAATTACCGACGCCGACTACGCCGATGACATAGCGATACTGGCAAATACACCTGACCAAGCCGAAACACTTCTGCATAGCTTGGAACGAGCAGCAGCAAGCATAGGCCTCCATGTTAATGCACACAAAACGGAATATATGTGCTATAACCAAACGGGGGACATCTCCACTCTAGAAGGAACCCCTCTTAAACTAGTAGACAAATTCACGTACCTAGGAAGCAGCGTCGAATCAACCGAAAAGGACATCGAAACGAGGTTAACGAAAGCATGGACAGCTATCAATAGGCTATCGACTATATGGAAATCAGACCTAACCGATAAAATGAAACGCAGTTTCTTCCAGGCAGCGGTCGCATCGATACTGCTATATGGATGCACTACATGGACGCTAACAAAACGGCTGGAGAAGAAACTAGATGGCAATTACACAAGAATGCTGCGTGCAATCCTCAACAAGTCCTGGCAGCAACACCCCACAAGACACCAACTGTACGGCCACCTGCCCCCTATCACGAAAACTATTCAAGTTAGGCGAACCAGACATGCAGGACACTGCTGGAGAAGCAGAGATGAACTCATAAGAGATGTACTCTTATGGATCCCCACACACGGCCGCGCAAAAGCAGGACGACCAGCTCGAACGTACATTCAGCAGCTATGTGAGGATACAGGATGTTGTCCTGAAGACCTGCCTAGGGCGATGAACGATAGGGAGGAGTGGCGAGAGAGGGTCAGGGATATCCGTGCTGCCAGCACGATATGATGATGATGATGATGCTTTTTTACAAAGGTATTAATCTGAAAGTAAACGTAATACCGTGAGTAGAGATCGAACTCACTTATTACGATGTTGCAATTCAATACTTTAGCCACAACACCATGAAAACACCTTCTACAGAATCTTTTAACGATAGCTCAGTCATTTGATACAGATAATTTTGGGAGGTGTCCTCGTGGTGTAAAGGTTAAACCGATGGACTTCGAAATCGTAGTAAGCGAGTTCAAACTCCACTCGCGCTATTACGTTCACTTTCGGGCAAATACCCTTGGGAAAGGTAGGAACCCTCTTATCCTCCCGGCTATGGTTAAATAGTACTACGACTGTTCTTCAAGGAGAATGGCTTTGGTATTAAATAACCCACAAGGGTTGATATGCCATTAAACAACCAAACCAAACAAAACATATTTTTATCAACTTGAAGATTCTCGTTGTAACGTCGCTTCATGAGGACACTGGTGTTTCTATTTAGGAAAAAATGAATTTTTGTTTTATAGATCGTATTTTAATTCTTACTTTATAATTATCTCCGTTATATTGATAATTTGTATACTTGAAATTGTGACATCAAGCGCGAACGGAGACCCCACAAAATTACCTAGTAATAATCATCATCATCATATCGTGCTGGCAGCACGGATATCCCTGATCCTCTCTCGCCACTCCTCCCTATCGTTCATCGCCCTAGGCAGGTCTTCAGGACAACAACCTGTATCCTCACATAGCTGCTGAATGTACGTTCGTGCTGGTCGTCCTGCTTTTGCGCGGCCATGTGTGGGGGTCCATAAGAGTACATCTCTTATGAGTTCATCTCTGCTTCTCCAGCAATGTCCTGCATGTCTGGTTCGCCTAACTTGAATAGTTTTCGTGATAGGGGGCAGGTGGCCGTACAGTTGGTGTCTTGTGGGGTGTTGCTGCCAGGACTTGTTGAGGATTGCACGCAGCATTCTTGTGTAATTGCCGTCTAGTTTCTTCTCCAGTCGTTTTGTTAGCGTCCATGTAGTGCATCCATATAGCAGTATCGATGTGACCGCTGCCTGGAAGAAACTGCGTTTCATTTTATCCGTTAGGTCTGATTTCCATATAGTCGATAGCCTATTGATAGCTGTCCATGCTTTCGTTAACCTCGTTTCGATGTCCTTTTCGGTTGATTCGACGCTGCTTCCTAGGTACGTGAATTTGTCTACTAGTTTAAGAGGGGTTCCTTCTAGAGTGGAGATGTCCCCCGTTTGGTTATAGCACATATATTCCGTTTTGTGTGCATTAACATGGAGGCCTATGCTTGCTGCTGCTCGTTCCAAACTATGCAGAAGTGTTTCGGCTTGGTCAGGGGTATTTGCCAGTATCGGTATGTCATCGGCGTAGTCGGCGTCGGTAATTGTTGTTGCGGGGTATCTTCTGCTTCTTTTCTTCGTCAGTTCGAAGCCATTCTCTTTGATTTTGTCAATCGATGTTCTAAGTACGTAGTCTAGACAAATGATAAAGAGATACGGAGCCAGCGTGTCCCCTTGTAGTACTCCTGCTACAATGTCGAAGTATTCTGTGTCTCCATCTGGTGATCGTACTTTTACTTTAGTGTTTCTATAGAGAATCGTTATTGCCGCTACGGTTTCTTTAGTAGGATTTGTTCCATCTTTCCTCTGTGAATGGAGTCGAAAGCCTTGGTAAAGTCGACAAATATTAATGTCGCTTGTAGGTTCTTTGCCCGTACACCTTCAAGGATTCTGCGGATGGTTAATATTTGTGAGGTTGTGGATCTATTTCTTCGGAAGCCATTTTGGTTTTTTCTAAGTATGTTGTCGATTTTGGGTTCTATTCGGTTTCGTAGTAGGGCATTGTAGATTTTGGCAGCTATGGATGTAAGTGTTATGCCTCGGTAGTTTTTGGCTAATCCGAGGTCCCCCTTTTTAGGGAAGGGGAGTATGCATCCCTTCGTCCATCTATCTATCGGATTTTGATTGTATACTGCGTTGCAGTGTCGGAGCAGTATGTCGTCGAATTGTCTGGTCTTCCATACTTCCGGGGGAATTTCGTCCAGCCCTGCAGCTTTCCTATTTTTAATTTTTCTGAGAACCGAGTCGAGTTCTTCTTGTGTGAACGGTCCAAGTTTAATGTCTAATTGTTTGCTAATTATTCTGGTGATTGGTTCATGCGTTATTTTTGGTGGGTTTCCAAGTAAGTTTTCGAAGTGCTGTTTCCACAGTTTTATTCTTTCTTGTTGGTTTGCTGCTTTAAGTTTTGCTTTGGCTGTGTTCTTTCTTCTGCTCACTTCGTTTATTGTTTGCCAGGCAATTCTAGATTGTCTATCTTCCACCGAGTCTCTAATCTTATCTATCTGATTTTGAATGTATTCTGTCTGTTCCTTTATATATATGCCTGCTAATTGATATTGTGCCGTTTTTAGTTTTAAGGCATTTGTGTTTGTTGGTTTTTTTCGATAGTTTTTGGAGGCTGTTTTCACTAGTGCACGTTTTTCTCTCACCGCTAAAGTTTCCCATGGGACTCTATATTTAGTTTTAATTTTTGTTGGAATGTATTTTGCTGCTGCCTCGAGGTGTGCATTGACGAAATTTTCGTATTCGTCGTTTGGTGTACTTTTTTCCGTCTTTTCTTGTAGTGTTTCGAATCTGTTTCTTAATTCTAATACGTATTTATCTCTTACATCTTTGTTGTTTAATAGGGCCCAGTCATAGTGTTTGGTGGTCGCTGTTCGTTTGGCGTTTTTTCGTAGGCTTAACCGTATTTTCGCTGTGACTATTCGGTGATCGGTGGACACACCCTCAAAAGAGGAGTATGCCTCGCAATTCAATGCACTATTCTTCCATTTCTTGTTTATAAGGACGTAGTCTATCTGAGCTTTAGTATTGTTTGCGTACGTGTATGTCCATAGTTTGCCCTCTCTTTTTTGGTAGTTTGTATTGAGGCATGCTAATCTATTTTCTATCATGAAATCTGTTAGATGTTGCCCATTTCTATTTGACGTGTTGTGGAGGCTGTATTTGTTGTTTCCGTTTTTCCCGATTTGTGCATTCATGTCTCCGCCAATGACTAACATGTTGTGTTTCGGGATGCTACGCACTAATGAGGATAACTCATCGTAGAAGGTGACTATTTCATTTTCTTCACTAACATTGGTGGGGCTGTAGCATGAGATGATTGTTGCTCTGGGTTTCCGTTAAATGTAGCTGCCATCATTCTAGGTTGTATTTTCTCAACGCTATTAAGCGTTTTTAGTGCTCTAGGTCCTATAAGCAATCCTACCCCTCCTACTGCGGCGTTGACAGAGTTTTTCCATGCGGATACAGTGGCGAGCGACCATCCATTGCCAGTTTCGTGATATTTGATATCTTCTGTGTGCGTGTATCTGTGTTCTTGTATGCATATTATGTCTATTTTATGTTCTTCGGCCGATGCGATTAGCTCTGGGAGTTGTCCTATTCTATTTAAGGTTCTTACGTTAAATGTGGCTATTTGTAGTGTTTGCTTGCATTTTAGTAGTTTTGATTGTTTGAGCTCTGTAGCTGATTTTTCGAACACCGAGGCCAGGGCTCCAACCTCAGCAGGACGCGCCCCTTTTTTACCCGCGCGAAGAGCGATGCGGTTTGTGTAAGTGGTTTGAGTGTGGGTCATGGTTATCTTTCGATGGCTGTTTTATTCTCTTCTATAGAAGCCACTCTTATAGAAGAGCAGCAGTAGTTCCCCGATCGAACTGGCGATCCTGAGCGAAAAGTCGTCAAACTCACGTCCAGGACCCATTTTGGTATTGAGTTTGGTCGTCCATTGGTTTATTCAAATACCTTTACGTACATCATGCTGCTTCCCATGTGTACATAATAATAAAAAAAAAGGGGGGGGAATTTGTTTTAAGTTTTAACTTAGTTAAAGTCCAACATTAAGGTACTTTCTTATGACTTTCACTAGTACTGACTTATACTTTTTTTGCTGTATTGGGACTTTTCCTGGGTTTTTCATTTTTTTTTTTTTTTTTTTTAAAAAGCCTAGTAATAAACTTGACTATAAATACAGCTTAAAAACTTTCTAAGAAGTTTTCCGCTATTAATTGCTTAATTATCTAAGATATAACGTTTTAAGTGTTGTGATTTAAATAAATAAATCTTTTTATGATGAATTGTTTTTGCTAGGTCACAGTTATATATATATATATATATATATTGTAAGGCTTACGAATGAGGAGATAGAGAGTTAGGGAAATCTGTGCTAGCAGCACGATATGATGTTGATAATTGTGGGGTTTGCATTCCTTTGTTTTACAAATAGTACTTCTAATGACCAAAATAGCCTATAAAAGAAGCGCTCGCCATAAGCAGACCTCTCCGGCCCTGCGACGACGACCAGAAGTACGAGCGTGTGTATGCGTTCTCTAACAGAACCCAGTCCCATGTCACCCGTTAAAATGTCTTAAACATGTACGTGGTGCATTCAATACGTTTCCAGACATTTAAAATAGTCGGAGAGTCTTGAAAATTCACTATGTTATTGCTATTCATCTTATGAGATGACTGACCAATTTTTAGGATTTAAGCCATTCTTATTTCCACCAAGCAGTTTTAACTCCATGCTTGTTTTGGGGTCATTAGGAGAGACTGTACACCGTTTCGGAGCCTTCCTCTCCACGCTGAGGGTCAATTGTACTGAGATAGCAATATTTGAAAGTATTTAAAGTGTGTACAAACAAATGATTAATATTGAATAGAATTATTAGTGTTGGATAACAATACTTGAAACGATTTAACTGTGTGCAAACAAATGATTAATATTAAATTAGATAGAAATACTCGAAGCCCTTTTACATTATGCAACCAAATGAGCTCTGATTCATTTTAAAATATTACCTACAAACTATTCGCTTACAAATCATCTATGTATAAACAGAATTTGGCATTAAATAAATACGAAGGGTTGATGTGCCGTTTAACCAATTAACTGAACCTAAATCTAAAACCTATGTCAAGTTCGAATATACTCGAATTCTAAAACCTTTTTGCTTAGATGTGGCACAAGGCCGTATGAATGGGGCACCCAGTGAGACTCGAACTCACTCGTGAAGGTTTACCAGTCTAGCTTGCTAACCATTACAACTCATGAGGCACCCTAACTTTTTAGACAAGTCAAATTTTAGACTACATTCTGTATGATGGTGAAATTTTTAGTACTCAAAACAGATAATATTAGGTGTTAGTTATTACCAAACTCTACATCACCGAAACTTTGTGACTAAAACTTTGAATATGTATTAGTCCAAAAATAAGTAAACTCTTCCCTTAAATGAATCTCATCTGATAACTGTATCTTTTAAAGTAGCTAAAATTGGCTGTAAAGAGAGTGCCACAGAGAGGTGAGTATATATAGCGTAGACGCATTCAGCGGTGCTTGGTGACTATCAGTTTCTCGCCAAAGTGATCATTTGTCGAAGTCTGGCAGCAAAATAGTACTTGGTCTGATAATCGCATGGACAAGAAAGCGACTGTCACCAAGCGCCCGTTGACTGCATCTACACTATCCTAACATATCTATATATGGTCTATTGCCGATATTGAGCACTATTTATTCATGAATATAGCGAAGTTCATTATATATATATATATATATATATATATATATATATATATATATGTTGTACTTCGCTATATTGTTTAATCAGAAGTCTGAAATATTAAACGATTGTAGACAAAAGAAAGCCTGGTTCCTTAGCAAACAGAATGAGGGTTGGTTTTTTTTTGTTGTTTTTTATGCTAATTTTTTATTCTTTCCGATTTTTATTAAATAAAATGTCGTTTGAACCAACCCTCTTTTGTCAAAATTATAAAAGGCATAAAAAAAAAGCCTGGTTCCTTGGCAAATATAATGTGGGTTTGGTTTTTTATGCTAATTTTTTTTATTCTTTCAGATTTTATTTAATTATAAAATGTCTTTTGGGTCAACCCTCTTTCGTGAAATTAACCTGAAGATCCGTTAGGTGAAACTTGGGTAGGTAGTTTTTGGCTCTTCTAGGTATTCTCTCACTCTCTCTCTCTCTTTCTCTCTCTCTCTCTCTCTATATATATATATATACTTTTACTTTAGTGTGCAGAAATATGGCAAATTTATTTTGGTTACAGTTTCAATACTATAGAATTTGGTGATAGATAATGCCTAACAATATCCGTTTTGATTGTATAATGTTCTATTTGAAATAATAAAATCTTGCTATGTTTGGTTTACAAGAAATTTAACTTGAAGAAAGTTAGGAGTGAGCTTATGAGATGCCATACAGGAGGCGCACGTGGTGTAACAGTTATTGTCATAGCAGTTAAATACTCGAGAAAGGTGTAAATCCAAATATTTTACGTCAGACTGGGCTCTTTAACCTCGGTGTGGCAAAAAGTCTAGGAGAAGAAAAACTCTAAATTTAAATCGGCTCTACTCCACAGAAAGATTGACCTTATGTTGTATTCGTCTAGTAACGAAGAAATTAGGTAAATATAAATTGGCGACCGTATTCGTGGGCGACCCGAAGGCTCCCTTTTCAATAGCTACTACACCGAGGTGTAAGGGAGGGCGCTACTCCTTTCCCTGGATTGCTCCACTTTACCCTTGATACGTATCTTATATTGCTGAGTGTTAAGCAAGGAGGTATCAAGTACCATTTTTAAATTGCGACCAAGGATTGACCCAGGTCTCCCGGACCATTGGCTAACACTCTACCCACAAAGCCAATGAGCCAGTTTAGGTAAATATATACAGTACTTAAAAAACCGAGTCTGGCACATGGACACTTATTCATAGGCGATATATATATGTGTGTGTGTGTGTGCACGCGCGTGTTAATATGTGAGTGTAGGTATATATATATATATATAAATATATATATATATATATATAAATATATATATATATATATATAAATATATATATATTTTTTTATTTTATTTTTTTATTATTTTTTTTTCATCATACAACGTGTGAAAGCATGTGCGATACCCTGCCCTCATCAGCCGCCAACCAGGGTGATAACACTGTTTCGATAGCTCAAGTTCCTTGGCAAATATATATATATATATATATATATATATATATATATATATATATATATATATGATTATAGAAGATAGGCTTGCCAAGTTTAAATTCTGGACTAGGTTATTTGTATTTCACACTCCACTCATGTCTTAGAAAAGGCATGAATCCATATCTCCCCTTTGGACAATAAATGACAACTTGTCGAATAGATAAGTTTGTCAAGCCTTAATGGGACATCCAGTCTAGGAGAAGATAAACTAAATTCCAACTAAAAATAAAAACCAAATGATACTTACAAAGCTTAGTCTGCAACCTGGCCATTTATTTATTGGCGATGAGAAAAGGTTGTGTTGCCAAGAATAACACTGAAGTAATTTGTGTGGATTTTATCACGAGCAAAATCAAACGTTTCTACAATAGTTTTTTTTTTTTTAGTGTTGAGGGAGGAGGTCTTTATTTTTTTTTTATTTTATAAATCTAAGACAGTCGTTTAAAAATAATGTCTTTACACTGAAAATCATCCTATTAAGTGTATTCCGACGCCATTTTTGTGTTAAACTCATTTGAAAAATAACAGACAAAAGAAAAAAAGGCAGATTAGCGACGCGCTTTTGTAGAACGAATTGTTTGTTTGGTGTTTTTTTTTTTGTTTTGTCAAAATTTAATTTGGTTAAGTGAAATTCCATTTTGTGAAGTACTCAGTAAACTTTGAACGCCCCCATCGTTTGTTTGTGAGGGGGTGGAGAAAGCATACATACGTTACTGATCATCTTGGTCATCTCGCATCGTTGATTTAAACTCACGGTTTATAAAGTTGATAGCGGGGAAGAGTTCCCTTGAAGGATATCAAGGTGGCGAGGGTACAAGAATGTTTGACACCCTGAAACAGTGAAGGTGGTGGGGGGGGGGGGCGAGGTTGGATTTTTTTTTTCAGTTTAAAAGAAAATAAAAACAGAAACAAAACAGCTATGTAAAAGCTTTAATGTAGAATCGTATTGACATTGTCAATTGTACCATGAATAAAAAGGGAGTTAGTGGCTAATGTGTTGGACTGCAAACTCGGAGTAAGCGAGTTCGAACTCTGGTAGCGCTATCAAATTCACTTTTGGACTAATAACCTTAGGAAAAGTGTGAACCCCTTTATCTTCGCCCCCAGGGTTAAATAATATCACTTATTTTTCTACAAGGATGGCTTTGCTATTGAATAACCCTCGAAGGTTGATACGAGGATCATTAAATAAGTTTCCAGACTGTTTTCGTACGGGCACTTTTATTGATAGTACAAACATGAAACTCTAGTCCCCTTCGAAGTAATCCCTTCTGGCTGCAATACACTTGTACCGTTCCAACAACTTCTGGAATGCCCCATGGGAGTCGTCTTGTTTGAGCGTGTCAATGAGCTTCGTCACAGCCTCTTTCATCTTCTCAATTGTCTCATAACGACAGCCTGTGAGCTTAGGGAATAACCAAAAGTCACAGGGAGCATGGTCTAACTATAGGGAGGGTGAGGAACTGTTTGATGCCCATCTTGGTCAAATAGTCTATGACAATAATGAAGCAGTTATATTTCAAACAATTCAATATAGCAAAAGTCATTTGTTTATACTCAGTTTGAATGTCTAATGGTTCTATTTGACCCATAAATAGGACCCTAACATATGCTACTACACCGAACTTGGACTTGAGAGTGATGGCAATGAAGTGATACTCTGCATTCCCCAAAGCTCCAGCATTACTGAAGCCACATCAGCAGATTGTTTAGCGTCATATCCAGGAAAAACTTTGTGGGGATCTTACTTCTCTGCCCATCACCCAATTGGGCTCGTGTGCAAACGAGTAAATAATAGTGAATAAAATTATTAGTGTTACATTGTACTACTTGAAAGTATTTAGTGTCCTGTGGACGACATTAAACTGCACCTGATGGTAAAACTTCAGTCTTGGCGTTTAGGGAATGTGGAGTGGCCTTTTATTACCATTCCTCTCAAGTTCACTCTGACTCGGAGTGGTAGAACCTGTTAGGGCCTCATGAAATACAACTTTTTACTCTTTTAATATGGATTATTATTATCAAACCGGCTCATTGGCCTAGTGGGTAGAGTGTTCATTAATGGTCCGGGAGACCTGGGTTCAATCCCTGTTCGCGTCATACCAAAGACTTTAAAAATAGTACTTGATACCTTTTTGCTTCATCATCATCATTCATCATCATGTCGCGCTGGTAGCACGGATATCCCTGACTCTCTCTTGCCACTCCTCCTTTTCGTTCATCGCCCTAGACAGGTCTTCCGGACAACATCCCGTATCCTCACATAGCTGCTGAATGTATGTTCGTGCTGGTCGTCCTGCTTTTGCACGGCCATGTGTGAGGGTCCATCAGAGTACATCTCTTATGAGTTCGTCCCTGCTTCTCCAGCAGTGTCCTGCATGTCTGGTTCGTCTAACTTGAATAGTTTTCGTGATAGGAGGCAGGTGGCCGTACAGTTGGTGTCTTGTGGGGTGTTGCCGCCAGGACTTGTTCAAGATTGCTCGCAGCATTCTTGTGTAATTGCCGTCTAGCTTCTTCTCCAGCCGTTTTGTTAGTGTCCATGTAGTGCAGCCATATAGCAGTATCGATGCGACCGCTGCCTGGAAGAAACTGCGTTTCATTTTATCGGTTAGGTCTGATTTCCATATAATCGATAGCCTATTGATAGCTGTCCATGCCTTCGTTAACCTCGTTTCGATGTCCTTTTCGGTTGATTCGACGCTGCTTCCTAGGTAAGTGGATTTGTCTACTAGTTTAAGAGGGGTTCCTTCTAGAGTGGAGATGTCCCCCGTTTGATTATAGCACATATATTCCGTTTTGTGTGCATTAACATAGAGGCCTATGCCTGCGGCTGCTCGTTCCAAACTATGCAGTAGCGTTTCGGCTTGGCCGGATGTATTTGCCAGTATCGCTATGTCATCGGCGTAGTCAGCGTCGGTAATTGTTTTTGCGGGGTACCTTCTGCTTCTTTTCTTCGTCAGCTCGAAGCCATTCACTCTGATTTTGTCAATCGATGTTCTTAGTACGTAGTCTAGACAAATGATAAAGAGGTACAGAGCCAGCGTGTCCCCTTGTAGTACTCCTGCTACAATGTCGAAGTATTCTGTGTCTCCATCTGGTGATCGTACTTTTACTTTGGTGTTTCTATAGAGAATCGTTATTGCCGCTACGGTTTCTTTAGGTATGCCGTACGCTAGTAGGATTTGTTCCATCTTTCCTCTGTGAATGGAATCGAAAGCCTTGGTAAAGTCGACAAATATTAATGTGGCTTGTAGGTTTTTTGCCCGTACACCTTCAAGGATTCTACGGATGGTTAATATTTGTGAGGTCGTGGATCTATTTCTTCGGAAGCCATTTTGGTTTTTCCTAAGTATGTTGTCGATTTTGGGTTCTATGCGGTTTCGTAGTAGGGCATTTGCTTAACACTCAGCATTATAAGGTACGTATCCAAGGAAAGGAGTAGCGCCCTCCCCAACACCACGGTGTAGTAGCTATTGAAAAGGGAGCCTTCTGGTCGCCCTCGACTACGGTTGCCAATTTTACTTAGTTATTGGAAACCTCACAGCTGCATACAAGTTATTCGTATTGGATGTAAATATTTGATAAATGGAATTATTTGTATTAGTTAGCAATATTTCTTCATCACCATCATGTCACGCCATTAGCACGGATCTCTCTGACCCTCTCTCTCTCCCCCCTTCTTTATCGTCGATCACTTCCGGTAGGTCTTCAAGGCTACCCTATTTACCAACCCCTCCGCTCGGGCAGGATATGACACAAGGTCAATTTTTACGCGGGGTTTAACAGGTTTGAATTCAGAGTTTTCCTTCTGCTAGACTAATTGCCTCATCAAAGCTGAAGAACCTAGTCTGTCCTACTATTTACCCATAGCTGGAGGGAGAATAATTGGATTCATACCTTTCCCAAGGGTATTAGTGCTATGTGAAATGCAATCAATCTCATCCAGGATTTGAACTCGTGTCGCTGTGTCCATTTCCTACTACGATAACCATTACACCACGGGCATCCGTCTTCAAGGCTACATCCTGTATCGGCACACAGCTGTTGTATGTAGGTCCTAGCTGGACGTCTTGCCTTTGATCGTCCATGTGAGGAAGTCCACGGGAGTACGTCACTTATGAGTTCGCCCCTACTTCTCCAGCAGTGTCCTGCATGTCTGGTTTTTCGTGATGGGTGGTAAGTGGCCGTACAGCTGCTTCTTTGTGGGATGCTGCTTCTTTGTGGGATGCTGCCTCCAGGACTCGTTCAATATTGCTCGCAACATTCTGGTGCAGTTGCTGTCAAGCTTTTTCTCCATACGTTTAGTTAGCGTCCATGTAGTGCATCCATACAGCAGTATCGACACGACCGCTAAACAAATTATGATTATTAAATTAGACAGGAATTCTTGAAGAATACAATTACTCACGTTAAATAGCAACTCAGAGGGACCTTGGTTGTCGAAAATAATTCCTTCCAAAATAATGTCCGATTATCGATTTGTTCAAAAACTGAAACATTGCTACTCGGGTAGATTCGGCGTGTCGTTCGGCTGTGATCAGTTTGTCTCAATAGTCATTCGCACCCGTTCAATTTTCATCAGCTCGACTCGTGTGTTCGAACTGTGAACATTTGTTCGATCACAGAGGCATTTTTCACTAAAATATCTTAGTTATTCTGAATTGTTTGACTTGATAGTCTTTCGATAACTAAGATTCCATTGTACTTGAAAACATTTAACTGTGTGCAAAAAAATTAATTCTATTTACCCAACCCCTCCGCTCAGGCAGGATATGACACAAGGTCAATTTTTAAGCGGAGTTTAACAGGTTTGAATTCAGAGTTTTCCTTCTCCTAGACTAGTTGCCTCACCAAGGCTGAAGAACCTAGTCTGTCCTACTATTTACCCATAGCTGGAGGGAGAATAATTGGATTCATACCTTTCCCAAGGGTATTCGTGCTATGTGAAATGCAATCAGTCTCGTCCAGGATTTGAACTCGAATCGCCGTGTCCATTTCCTGCGACGATAACCACGGGCACTTCCATAAAACAAATTAGTTCTAATTCGTTTAAAAATAAAGTTGCCGACAACCTATCTCATTAGCCTAGTGGGTAGAGTGTTCGCCGATAGTCCGGGAGACCTGGGTTCAATCCCAGGCCGCGTCATACCAAAGACTTTAAAAACGGTACTTGATACTTCCTTGTTTAACACTCAGCAATATAAGGTATGTATCAAGGGTAAAGTGGGGCAATTCAGGGAAAGGAGTAGCGCCCTCCCCTACACCTTGTTGTAGTAGCTATTGAAAAGGGAGCCTTCTGGTCGTCCTCGATTACGGTCGCCAACTTTACTTTCACATCCTATTCGCTTACGAATCATATTTCTCTGTCTGTTTCTTTCTTTCTCTCTCTCTCTCTCTCTCTCTCTCTATATATATATATATATATATATATATATATGGGGTGCGTATAAACTGGATTTTGTATAAAATGACAACTAAGGGTTAATATGCCATTAAACCAAATAACCTGTGTTTTGGTGAAAGGTCTTACCCCTTTGCAGACGATATTGTCTGCGTATTCTTTGCCCTGTCGACAGAATGAAAGAAAAATTAATTTTCAATAGGATTATATTATTGAAGGCATTTCAAATTTACGATGAATTTATCAACTTTGATGGTTGTACAGCGCTCATCAAACATATTCAGAGTAAACGCTGCTTATTGTTAAGCTTTCTTTTTTCTCCGCCCACACGTAGCAAACTTTGTAAGAAAATGCTTGAACTGAGATGTAATCTCTGTGGGTATCACTGACTCCGAGTTTTTTTCTTTGTATTTATTTATTTATTTTATTTTATTTTTTTAATCTCTTTTGCATGCTCCTCTGGTAAATCCCCCGAATCAAGCACCGACTAGAAATTAATCTTAAGCTTAACGGCTTGTAGATATTTATGGATTAGCCTAATGAGACAAAGCCAAACAGAAAGAAATTTGAAAGTTAGGAAAATTGGATTGCGGCAAAGCGAGTTGGACTTAGCAGCCTTGAAAATCAGCATCGGAAACATTTAACCGTGCCAAATATTTACTGCTGACACTGGAGAAAAGTAGACATCAATCTCATTCACAAGATTAGCCTTTTGATATCTACTAAGCTTAGTTATAATCTGACATAGAGAAATTCCCATTAAGGATAGACTACATTTTTTTCTACAAATCAAATTTCTGCGCCTGTGAAAGGTTGCACAGCTGATGCTTGACAATAGACCATTCTACAAAAATCAAAACAATATTTTCTTTTTATCGGTTGTGTTTTACAAAATAAATGTCATTGATGCAAGTGATTCCCAACGAGAACCGTTGAAGTTAATCGCTCAATATTTGATGGCCCAGTCGATTGGGGCTGCAGAATACACCGACTGCATCTTTGGAGAGGGGTAAGACCCGTCAAACAAGTGTCCTGGATATAGCACTAAAAAATCTGATGGAGAGGCTTCAGTAATGCTGGAGCTTTGGGAAACGCGGAGTATCCCATTCATTGCCATCGCTCCCAGGTTTTTTTTTTTTTTGGTGTCGCTGGTTAGTATGTTGGTTCTTGAGTTTGTGAGAGGTGTGTCACTGCAGCAGGTAGTTCGTGTGACAGGCCGCAGGGCTGGCTCTTTTGGTGTGTGTAGCTAGTAGCAGCGTGATCTTCAGTGAAGATCTTCCATGTGGAATGTCCGTAGGAAAGGACGCGAGAGAGGTCTTTCTTCGCTGCTAGCCGGGTGCTCTCTGACTGTCGAGACTTCCAAAAAGGGCCAGTAGAAAAAGTTCTAGAGAGGTAGATGGAATCAATGCGCTCTGCCCACTGATTGGTCAGTGTGTGGCCGAATCGCTTAGAGGGGGCATTAATTCGCGAGAGAAAATAGATCTGTGACTGCTACACTGTGCACGTATGCTAAATTGAATTGTTTGAAATAGAACTGTTTCATGATTTAACTATGTGTAAACAAATGACTGATATTTAATTGAATTGTTAGTGATGTAATATAATTGCAGAGGGATTTCGTTTTATATATCTTGCATTTCGGTTTAGTTAGGCTGAGAACCTTTCGCTTAGTGCATGGGTTAGTTAGGTGCACACATTGAGTGCAGGTGTTCATGCACGCGCGAGGCGGATATGACAATCAGAGATGTCACAATAAAAACATCAGATAGGAAATGACACCGAGGGACGTGAATGACGTCCTGCCCGGAACCGCTGAGGATTTGGAATTTGAAAAAAAAAAACAGTTAGTTGAGATTTAAACTCCGAATGAGAGAGTTGAGATTTGACGTTAGCGGAAGGTAGACGATATTTGGTCTCGCCTCGGCGAGACCAGTTGGGGGTCTACGAAATGTGCCGCGCGTTTGTTGAGTCAGTGAGTCAAGAGCTGACGATGTACGAACAGTCAGCATAGTAAGAAATTGTGTCTCTCTCTCTCCTCATGCCGAAAAACCTTAAACTCAAAAAGGTAAATTGAAGTTTCGTACCTGAACCAATTTTGAGTGTTTTCGGATTCCCTATGTACATTTCACATAGTCATATTTGGCTATGTAACAGCGATAGCAATACTTGGGGTCCATTAAACTTTGTTGACATGCTAAACTGAATTGTTTGAAATAGAACTGTTTTTACATTTAACTGTGTATTCATATTAGATAGAAATAAGTAGAACAATTTAACATAAAAAAAAACAATATAAAGACTCTTCAAGGAAAACATTTTCAAAAATCCAAAACAATGATTCAATTTTATTCAATCAAACATATATATATATATATTACTTATTACTCATTAGTTTTTCACATCAGCGTTAGCTGATGGTCTTTCACAGGAGTTTGAGTGACAGCAAGTCTCCTCAAGTCTCCAGGACTCTTCTCAGTATTCTGGCCGTTTTCAATAATGCTGTTGTTTACATGGTCTCCACTCGGCCTCCAACTTCTAAATCTTCCAGGCCCTTTAATAATCCTTTAGTTACTGTGCCAAAGGCACCAATCACAATTGGTATAATTGTCACCTTCATGTTCCATAGTTTTTCAATTCTCTAGCAAGGTCGAGGTACTTATCTCTCTTTTCACATTCTTTCAGTTTTATTCTGTGGTCAGCCGGGACAGCAAAGTGGGCAATTTTGCAGATCATTATTATTATTATTATTATTAGAGTGTTGGTCGTCAGTAAATAACTTTGTGGTTATGTGTCGAACCAAGTGCAATATAACATGGAGTGTGCTCAATATTTAGGATAGAGCTATTATATAAGAATAATAATAAATAAATATATATTATATATATATATAAAATCTATGGAAAATATTCTGCAACCCTGGGTTTCATGAAGTTTATAAAACAACATTCCTCAGGCGGTTAACTGCTTGATGAAGGCAGCATTTCTTCGTTAATGCAAATTTCATTAAACATACGAGACATTTTATGTCTACATATTTTCTTCTGGATCCGTTCGAATTCCCGTATTACTTTGATCGTATTCGGTGGGAATTCATTTATGTATTGTCCATAGTTATATGTATCCCTAGTACTTTCTGCCATAATCTCCAACAGCAAAGACGTCCTTACACAGTAGTAATTTGCTAAAACAAAAGTTACATCACTTTTGTAATAGATCCTCCCCTGATGATGACACAAAGTCGGGCAGAAAGTACTAGGGATACATACAACTATGGACAATACATAAATCAATTCCCCCCGAATACGATAAAAGTAATACGGGAATTCGAACGGATCCAGAAGAAAATTTGTAGACATAAAATATCTATTATCTTTAATGAAATATATATATATATATATATATATATATATATATTATCATTATATATATATATGTGTGTGTGTGTGTTGTTACCCTTCACTTCATTTATTCATCTATTTTTCTTTATATTCTGAAAAAAAAAAAAATTGCATGGGAAAATATTTTTATTTCTTATAAAGATAATTCCCCACAGCATTTAAATTGTGGCAAAAAATTGAAAAGCGACTCCTCTCCTTGGGCAAAGCTTTTCAGAGTCGTAAAATGAAGATTACATTAAAATTAAGAAACATTTTTAATATTTCATTAAGAACAACAAAATATCTTATTGAAAAGACAAAAACAAACAAAAAAATATACAAACTTTGTGAAAAAATACATTTTTAATAAGTTTTTTTTTTAAATTTTTAAATTAAATCAAGTGGCTGATAACCTCTCAGTTTATTATTGTGCTGTTATTTCCTCCACCCGGACTATACCTAGTAGCGCTTTTCGCACACACACACACGCACACACAATATCTATCAATCATAGGACCCGTATCGTCAACAGTGTATAAGCAAATTATTTCATCAAAATAAAAGCCAAAATTTCACTGTCTGTCCCAACTTATAGGGTTTAACGCTTGAACCATTGGGGTCGTTTCTACCTTCTCCGCTGAAAAAAAAAAAACGAACAAAAAAAATCCCTCCCTTTGCTCTTTGGTTGGTTTGACATTTGTGATCGGCCCAGATGTGGGCGATTAGGGTCCAACAAACTTTTAAGGAGTGGTTTTAGTCACGCTTTGCCGATCATCGCGGTAAAAGTCGCGTGCCACGCTTCTGATTGCGGGGGTGGACTTTGGGATCAAACCGCAGAGGCCTAGGTCAAACTTCTCCGCCCCAGACAGCAGTCTATTGCTCGATTGAAGGTCGTAAGAAGTAAACGTTGATTCAAGGAGGCTGCTTGTCATTTTTTTTTTTTTTTGAAGGTGTGTGTGTGTGTGTGTGTGTGTGTGTATGTGTTGCTGTTCTTGTCAAATCAGAGAAAGAAAATCTATATTCTAGACGTTTGTTGCGAAACTTGGAAACCACCCACACGCGCACACACATTTGTACGTGTGTATATACGTGGGTGCGACTCAAGGTCAATATCTATGTGGAGTACAGCTGGTTATGATTCAGAATTTTCCTTCTCCTAAACTGGTTGTCATACTAAAGTTAAAGAGCCCAGTCGGATCTACATTTTTTTCTTTTACCTGAGAGGAGAACAGATAGATTCATGCCTTTCCCAAGGGCATTTGTGCCAAAACTAAAGAACCCAGTCTGCCCAACTATTTATTCATAGCTGGCGTAGAACAGATGGATTCATGCCTTTTTTCAAAGGTATTATTACGAAGTAGAATGCAAAGAGCCTTGTCCAGTATTTGAACTTTTCTCACCGTCTCAGTTTTCTTACGGTGATTACAATTACACTATATATAAAGTAAGTAAAGTTGGCGACCGGAGTCGAGGGCGACCCGAGGCTCCCTTTTCAATAGCTACTACACCGAAGTGTAGGGGGCGCTACTCCTTTCCCTTGATTGCACCACTTTACCCTTGATACGTACCTTTATAATGCTGAGTGTTAAGCAAGGAGGTATCTAATACCATTTTTTTAAGTCTTTGGTATGACTCGACCTGGGATTGAACCCTGGTCTCCCGGGCCATTGGCGAACACTCTACTCATTAGGCCACATTTTTGATAGGATATTTCGTTACAACTAATTTCTTTTGAAGATATTACAATATGAAGCTAAATTGTTTCACGATATCTTGGCTGGTTGGTTGGTTGGTTGGTTGTTTTTTTAATGGCATATCAACCATTGTTGGTTATTTGATGCCGAATCCTTTTTATACACATATATTAATATAAGATTTGGTTTGGTTGGGTTTTATGGCATATTAACCATTGTAGGTTATTTAATTCCAAATCCTCTTTATACATATATATTAAATATATAGGATTTGGTTTGGTTGGCTTTTATGGCATATCAACCCTTGTAGGTTATTTAATACCAAATCCTTTTCATACATATATATTAAATATATATGATTTGGTTTGGTTGGGTTTTATGGCATATCAAACCTTGTAGGTTATTTGATGCCAAATCGTCTTTACACACACATATCAAATAAATGATCAGTAGACCTATTTTGTAGTTAACATTTTCAAACGAATTAGAGCACATTTGTTTGTACCCAGTTAAATGGTTTCAAGTATTTCTATTAAACACTCACAATTTTATTTAATATTAATCATTTTTTTTTTGCACAGAGATGAATGGTTTCAATTATTCTTATCTAACAGTAATAATTCTGTTAACTATTAAATCATTTGTTCGCACATAGTAAAATGGTTTCAAGTATTGCTATGTAACACTAAGAATTTAACATTAGTCATTATATTTAAACAAAAACAAAAAAGTGTTACATATACGTTAAAACCCCTTCTCTTACGTTCAGTTTGTTCATGGCTGAGTGGTAGAATATCTGGCTTTCGTAATGTCAGCCAGGTTTCAATCCCAGCTTTGAGCATCATCGCCACACTAATGAGTTGTGATAAAACGCAACAGTCTGTTTGTGGATGACTATATATATATATATGATTTTCAAGTAAATAGCTTGAAGGTAGTCTTATTTTAAAAACTAGTTGATTTTTGCCCAGTTGGCTGGGGTTGCAGAATACACCAACTGCACCTCTGCAGAGGAGTAAGATCCTCCCAAAGAGTGTCCTGGATATGACACTAAACAATCTAATGGTGAGGTTTCAGTGATGCTGGAGCTTTGGGGAATGCGGAGTACCTTTTTATTGCCATCGATCCCAAGTCCCCTCTGGCCCGGAGTGGTAGTACCTGAAAGGGTCCTATGAGACTAAACTGTGCACTTATGCTAAACCGAATTGCTTGAAATAGGATTATTTTTGACATTGAAACTGTACTCACGCTAAACTGAATTGTTCGAAATAAAACTGTTTTGACATTCAATTGTGTTTAAACAAAATCTATATTCATACTAAACTAAATTGTTTGAATTAGAACTGTTTGACGAAACTGAATAGTTTGAAATAGAAATGTTTTTGACAATTAAACTGTGTACTGATGCTAAAATGAATTTTTATATATATATATATATATATATATATATATATATATATATATATATATATATATATATATATATATATATATATATATATATATATATATATATATATATATATATATATATATATATATATATATATATATATATATATATATATATATATATATATATATATATATATCCTACAATGGTAGAGGGGGTGTCTGTCCTCGTGGTGTAATGGTTAAAGCGGTGGACTGCGGAGTCATAGTAAGCGAGTTCGAACTCTGGTCGGACAAATACCCTTGGGAAAGGTATGAACCCCCATATCCTCCTAGCTATGGGTTAAATAGTACCACTACTGTTCTTCTAGGAGAATGGCTTTGGCATTAAATAACCTATAAATGTTGATATCCCATTAAACAAAGAAACTAAACCGATGTTGGATATGCCATAAAACAAAATTAACGCTAATAATTCAATGCAGTGGTTACAAGTATTGCTATTTGATTGTAATAATTCTATTCAACACTATTTTATTCATTTACACACAATTAAATTGTTTCAAGTATTGTTATGTAATACTAACAATTCAACATAAGTCATTTGTTAGCACACACTTAAATGATCAAACAGTTTTATTTGGCCCATTGTAGTAATAGCAATTAGGGGTACTCCACATTCCCTAAAACTCCACGGCTGGAGTTTCCCCATCAGATAGTTTTGTGTCATATCGAAGACACTTGATGGAGAGGTTTTGTTCCTCTGCAGAGATACAGTCGGTGTATTTTGCAGCCGACTGGACTGTTCCCTCTTGAAGAGTCAAACTGGTCATAAATCCTTTCTGTACCACCATGACCACAAAATTAGATCCCTAATGATGATGGAAGCGTGAAGAAGAACCCTTTTCGAGTCCACGTTACAGATCCCTTATTTGGATGGGTGGAGAAGATCTCTTTTTCCTATCCACGTCTTAGATCCCTAATGGAAATGGAAGGGTGATTAAGATCCCTTTTCATGTCTACGCCACAGATCCCGAAAGATGATAGATGGGTGAAGAAGGTCCCTTTTTGTGTCAACGTCACAGATCCCAAATAGTGATGGATGGGTGTAGGAAGATCCCTTTTCCATCATCAAGTCGTTGTTCTCTGTCATATTTGCACGAACAGCAGACTTTTTTGGTTAACTCTATCGATAAAATGATCGAAGGGTGTCCTATTTGACGTAAAACTAACGTAACAAAGTGATCCCTCTCTCAAAACTAATAAATAAATAAATAAATAAATAAAATGGGAACTTTTCCCGAATTAAAAATCAGTAACAAAAATCTCTAAGGAATGGGAAACCTCCGCGTAGAGTCGTTATTACAAGCTATAATTGTCTGCAAATCCTTATCGCCCCTTTTGACTGGTGGGGGGATGTTGTAGGATACATCGACTGCATCTCTACTGAGGGGTAAAACCCTCCACATGTCCTCTATATGAGACTAAACTACACCTGATTGTGAGGTAATAGTCTCGGAGCTATTGGGAATGTAGGGTAGTCTTTCATTGCCATTACTCCCAGGTCCACTCTGACAAGGAGTGGAAGTTACTGTTAGGGACCCATTTATGGGGGAATAAAACCGTTAACCCATTTAACTGTGGGCAAACAAATACTAAATGGAATTATTCATGTTAGATTGGAATGCTTGAAGCCATTTAACTGAGTGTAAACAACTGAGTTCTGGGTACAATCCCAGGTTGCGTCGTACCAAAGACTTTAAAATGGTACTTGATACCTCCTTGCTTAACACTCAGCGATATAAGGTACGTATCAAGAGTAAAGTGGAGTAATCCAGGGAAAGGAGTAACACCCTCCCCAACACCTTGGTGTAGTAGCTATTGAAAAGGGAGCCTTTTGGTCGCCCTCGGGTAAAGGGAGACAACTTTACTTTATTTATTCATTTACATCTTATATATTTAATAGATGTATGAATAGGATTTAGCATTAAATAAGCTACAAGGGATGATGTGCCATAAAAATAAGCAACCAAACAAAAAGACTTTATTTGAAACCGTATATTTGCTTGCAATTCAGCCTAAAATAACTTTAAAAAAACAGTCTTCAAAACCAACCAATTATAAAAATCAGATGACCAAAAGCACTGAAAGGTCGAGGGGTGTCTTCGTGGTGTAATGATTAAAGCGGTGGACTGCGGAATCGTAGTACGCGAGTTCGTACTCCAGTGGCGCTATTACGTTCACTTTTGGGCAAATACACTCGGGAAAGGTACGAACCCCCTTATCCTCCCAGCTATGGGTTAAATAGTACCACTACGGTTGTTCTAGGAGAATGGCTTTGGCATTAAATAATCTGCAAAGGTTGATATGCCATTAAACAAAGAAACCAAACAGAAAGGTCGAGCTTACCATCGATTCTCTGCGTGCTTCGCTTGGTAACCATTACATTTCTTCTGCGGCTAAAAAGCAATTTTTGAATCCACCAATGAAATCTGAAAATTGTTTTCTAATCAAAGAATATTAAAAAATATTTCAAGAAAAGAATACAAAATTGAGTGACGGCATGTACATAATATGCCGGCGTTTTGAAATTTTCAAAACTGTTAAAAAATAAAAAGACGCATTTCAGATTCGGAGACTGTCGAACAAAAAGTTTGAAAATTTTTCCAGTGTCGCCTATGGTCCAGAAGACCGGGGTTCAATCCCAGGTCAAGTCATACCAAAGACTCAAAAAATGATACTTGACGCCTCCTTGCTCAACATTATAAGGTACGGATCAAGGGTAAAGTGGAGCAATCCAGGGAATGAAGTAGCGCCCTCCCCTACACCTCAGTGTGGTAGCTATTGAAAAGGGAGCATTCAGATCACCCCCCCTCCTCGACTAAGGTCGACAACTTACGATGTATCTCGTACTCATGCTCTTTCAGAAAGGAGGAATTCTTTTGTCCCGTTGTTCAATCGTTCAGTCACGTCACTGCTATAGTTGACGGAAAAAAGTCTGGGGAATAAGGACAAGGACAAATCACTCTCCCATATCTACCTTACATTCTCATGTAGGAGCAATAAAAGATTCATTACACCAACTACATGGGTTTGTTATTTAGAAGAAAAAAATATCAGGACTTCATTTGAGGATTTTTAAGACAACCGGATGCTTTCTAGTGGGACAACACAATTTTCCAATCATTTCATTTCTACCATTTTAATTTTTTTTTTCTTTTGGTAATACGTCTCGTTGTTTTTCTCTTTTCTTTTGTCTTTATCCCAAATTTCTTTTACGTTTTAACCATGTCTAGGTTAATTTGAGACAATTATCTATAAAAATCGGATTCACTGTTCATGGCCTGTGAGAAGAGCTCAACGTTTCTTTAATGTCGGGCGGGCTTATTAAATTTTTTTTTTTTCTTTCTGCCTTTTACATTTTCCTTTCTATCCTTCTTCTTATTTCTTCATCTTTTCTTCTTTTTGTTCTTTCATCTTCCATTTTTGTCTTTTATTTACTTTCTCTTTTTTTATTTCTTGCCCAGTAGGCTGGGGCTGTAGAATGCACCGACTACATCTCTGCAAAGGGGTAAGATCCCTCCTCCTAACGAGTGTCCTTGATATGACACTAAACAATCTGATGGTGAGGTTCCAGTAATGCTGGGGCTTTGGGGAATGCGGAGTACCCCTTCATTGCCATCACTCCCAGGTCCACTGATAGGGTCCTATCTATGGGTCAGACTGATTGCATTTCACATAGCACTAATACCCATGGGAAAGGTATGAATCCAATTATTCTCCCTCCAGCTATGGGTAAATAGTAGGGCAGACTAGGTTCTTCAGCCTTGGTGAGGCAACTAGTCTAGGAGAAGGAAAACTCTGATTTCAAACCTGCTAAACTCCGCTTTAAAAATAGACCTTGTGTCATATCCTGCCCGAGCGGAGGGGTTGGGTAAATAGGATCTATGGTTCAAATTGAACTAAACTGGGTACTTATGTTAAACTGAATTGTTTGAAATAGAACTGATTATTTGTATAAAAATGGATTTGGTATTAAATAGCCGATAAAGTTTGATATGCCATAAAATCCAACCAACCAACCTTTTTTTATTTTCTTTCTTTTTCTTTTCTTTTTCATTTTCTCTTTATTTCTTTTTCGACTTTTTTTTCTCTTTTTCTTCCTTACGTTTTTCATCTTTTTCTTTCCTTTTTTCTCTTTTTCTTTCCTTTTTTCTCTTTTTCTTTCCTTTTTTCTCTTTTTCTTCCTTACGTTTTTCATCTTTTTCTTTCCTTTTTTCTCTTTTTCTTTCCTTTTTTTCTCTTTTTCTTTCCTTTTTTCTCTTTTTCTTTCCTTTTTTCTCTTTTTCTTCCTTTCGTTTTTGTCTTTTCGTATTTCAGTCTCCTTTACTCTCTCTCTTTTTTTCTTTTTATTTCTACTTCTTTTTCCCTTTTTCTTTCTTCCTTTTTTGTCCTTTCTCTTTTTTTTTTTAGTAGTTTCTTTTTCTCTCCTTCTTCTTTCCTTTCTTTCTTTCTTCTTTTTTCCTTTTACGTTCCTCTTTTATCTCTTTATCTCTTTCTTTTATTTCGTTTTCTTTACTTTTTCTTTCCTTTTCCGTTTTTGTTTATATTTGTCTTCAATTTTTTCCCCTACTTTTTTTTGTCTTCTTTTTCTTTTTTTTTTTTTTTTTTTCCTCACTCCTTCAACACACGTGACACTTTTCCGGAGAGAGAGAGAAAGAAAGAGAGAGAAGTATTAATAAAAGCAATTAAAACGGCAACAAAATTGTGCTACACATATATTATTCGTGTATGTCTTGTACTTTTGTGGGCGCACTTGTTAGTGTGTGTTTGTGTGTGTGTGTGCGTGAATGTTTGTGTGTGTGTGTGTGTGCGTGAATGTGTGTGTGTGTGTGTGTGTGTGTGTGTGTGTGACACGACTTGGTCCGTTTAAAACAATTGTGTCTGTGAAAAGCATTTTTTTTCACTCTGACGGCCGACGGACATAAATTATTGTTTGTTACTTTGGTTAAGCCATTTCAACTCGTCATTCAACAAAGGCCGATTTCTATAGACAGAAAAACGCTTCTTTTTTTTTTATTTTTTTTTTTTTATTTAAATACTTTTCCTTTTTTTCCTCCCATAAGACATGTGACTAAAGTAATTGCGAGGCGAGAGGGAACTGTACCCTGAGGAATCCGTTTGTTGAAACCGTCTTTCTTTCAGTATTTCTTTCTCTGTCTTTTTCCTCTTTCTCCTTTTCTTCCTTTTTTCCTTTCTTTTAATTCATCTTTCCTTTTTTTTTTTTTCTTTTTCTTTTGTCTTTTTCCTTTATTGTTTTTACTTTCCTTTTTTTTTTTCGTTTTTTTTTCTTTTCTTCTTTGTTTTTTCTTTCTTTCTCGCTTTTTCTTCTTTCTTTCTTTTTTTCCTTCTTTTTTTTT
>CAUZXS010004110.1:52500-62500 GCA_963585895.1 Sepioteuthis lessoniana
TTGCTGAGTGTTGTGCTATGGTACCTTGCAAATATCGGAAAGGGATGCTCTATGATTGCTAATTGCTAGTTTTCTTCCTTGAGAAATTATAGTGATGAAGGTAAGCGCAGAAGTAGATTCAACTGTAATTAAGTTACAAATTAGATTGTTAATTGTTTTGATTCAAGTATTTTAAAACTCTGCTGAGCTAACAAGTATTGTCACATAGCCATAATATGGCTACGTGAAACGTACATAGAATGTTCATAACATATATACATAGAACATAGGAATCTCGATACACGAAAAACACTTACGACTTCTTAGTTCAGGAACGAAACTTTTTATTACCTTTGAGTTTGAAGGTTTTTCGACATAAGGAGAGAGATACACATTCTTTCTATTCTGGCTTTTCCATCTGCCCACCCCCATCTCGTGCGCACCCGTCGCGAGCAAGCGAAAGTCAACCGTCCTCTCCTGAGGCAAGACTCAACTCAACTAACTTTATTCAAAATTCCCCAAATCCTCTGCGCGCTTCCGGTGCCTGACGTCATTCGCACTCTGTAGCCCCGTTTCCCATCTGGGCTATTGTGACATCTCTGAGTGACACGTTCGCTCCGCGCGCGTGCGTGAACACCGGCGTTAATGTTGCACCTAAGTAACCCATGCACTGAACCGAAAGGTTCTCAGCCTAACTAAATCCAAAGGCATAAAACGAAATCCCTCGGCCATTATGTTACAGTATCTCGATATGACGTGCCATTTTTTACTGTGTCATGGTAACATACGGAAGAGTGCGGAAATGTTCTCTTGCCAACCAAAACGGAAATGATCCGGGGGTAGGGGTTCTATTTTATTTATTTATTTTTTCAATCGTTAAAAAAAATTAGAAAAGAAATGATATGTTAAATGTGTTGAACTACCGTATTGATATGTGTTATAGCAATAGAGGCGCTGGTGGTGTGACGGTTATTGTTGTGAATAGTGAACTCGTCGACCCAGGTTCAAATCCTGAATGAAGCTGTTTGCATGTCACATAGCACTGATACCCTTCAGAAAGGTATGAATCCAAGTATTCTCTTGCCCAATCGGCTGGGGCTGTAGAATTCACCGACTGCTTCTCTGCAATGAGTGTCCTGATTAGGACACTAAACAATCTGATGGTGAGGCTCCAGCAATGCTGGAGCTTTGGGGAATGCGGAGTGCCCATTCATTGCCATCGCTCCCATGTCCACTCTGGCCCGGAGTGGTAGCACCTGATAAGGGTCCTATCTATTGGTTAAATAGAACTAAACGGTGGTTGGCGTTTACGGTTTTTATGCATTTAAACTGCGTATTTATGCTGAACTGAATTGTTTAAAATAGTATTGTTTTTACATTAAAACTGCGTACTTAGTCTAAACTGAATTGCTCGAAATAGAACTGTTTTGACATTTAACTCTCTGTATCGCTCAGTCGGGCTGTAGAATACACTGACTGCACCTCTGCAGAGGGGTAAGACTCCCCCGAAGAGTGTCTTGGATATGACACGAAACAGTCTGATGGTGAGGTCCCAGTAATGCTGGGGCCTTGGGGAATACGGAGCACTCCTTCATTGCCATTACTCCCAGGTCCACTCTGGCCCGCAATGGTGGCACCTGATGGTGCCCTATCTATAGGTTGAATAGTACTAACGGCACACTTATACTCTTTTGACATTTAACTGTGTGTAAACAAAATCTGTACTTATACTAAACTGAATTAGCTGAATTAGATCTGCTTGACTAAACTGAATAGCTCGAAATAGAAATGTTTTTCACTCTTAAACTGTATTTACACTAAACTGAATTGTTTAACATAGAACTGTTTTGACATTTAACTGTGTGTAAACAAAATCTGTACTTATACTAAACTGAATTAGCTGAATTAGATCTGCTTGACTAAACTGAATAGCTCGAAATAGAAATGTTTTTCACACTTAAACTGCACTTACGCTAAACTGAATTATTTGAAATTGAACTGTTTTTGACATTGAATCTGTACTTACATTAAACTGAATTGCTATATATAACTGCTTGAATAGTTTGAAATAAATATTTTTGACAATTAAACTGTGTACCCATGCTAAACTGAATTGTTTGAAATAGAATTGATTATTTACATAAAAATGGATTTGGCGTTAAATAACCTACAAAGGTTGATATGCCATAAAAACCAACCAACCAAACCAACCAAGTATTCTTCCTCTAGCTTCTTGGTTCTTTAACCTTGGTATGGAAACCAGTCTAGGAGAAGGAAAACAATTGTAGACATGGAGAGAGATGGGCTCTAATAGTTTATTCGTGCTAAAGACCTACTAGATGAGTATCGCCTCTCCCAGCCAAAAATCAACTTACAGGACCAGTGAAGAATTATAGCTGTTGATCATTACGTTTTGGTCAAATCAAGAATTTTCGGCAGACTCTCATATAATGTTAAGCCTAGTCGGCCGGGACTGTAGAACACACCGACTGTGTCTTTGCAGGGGGTTAAGACCCCCAACCAAAGAGTGTCCTGCATATGATATAAAACTATCTGATGGCGAGACTCCAGTCCTGGGCTTTGAGGAATATGGAGTACCCTTTCATTGCCATTACTCCCAGGTCCACTCTGACCTGGAGTAATAGCACCTGATAGGGTCCTATCTACGGGTCAAATAAAACAAACTATTTGTGCAAACAAATGACTGATGTTAAATTGTGACTGTTATATTGCAATACTTGAAATCATTGAACTATGTGCAAAAAAGAACTCAAACTCTTATAAGAATATTATCAACAAAATATGTTTGCAAATCATATATATTTGATATATATGTATAAAGAGGATTTGGCATTAAATAACCTACAATGGTTGATATGCCATAAAACCCAACCAAACCAAATCATATATATTTAATATACATGTGTAAACAGGATTTGGCATTGAATAACCTACAATGGTTGATATGCCATAAAACCCAACCAAACCAAATCATATATATTTAATATACATGTGTAAACAGGATTTGGCATTGAATAACCTACAATGGTTGATATGCCATAAAACACAACCAAACCAAATCATATATATTTAATATATATGTGTAAAGAGGATTTGGCATTAAATAACCTAAAAGGGTTGATATGCCATAAAATTGAGCCAAACCAAATCATATACATGTAATATATATGTATAAAGAGGATTTGGCATTAAATAACCCTCAAGGGTTGATATATCTGATTTGTAAATAAATAGTTTGTTGGTAACATTTTAATCAAGCCAGAATTTTTTTTTTTTGCACACAGATAAAGTTCATTTTGTTGAGGTCGTGACAGCTACGAACAATTCTTTGAGATGCCGAGCTCGCCTGATACTCTCTGAATGTTACTCGCCTTGGAATCCGTGGTTTTAGACCTACCTGACCTTGCTCGGTCGTCGAGCTTCTTGCTTTGAGCAAGTGCGCCTTCACCTTTTGTACAACAAATGTTGTTGTTTTTTGCTGTTTCCGCGGTGTTAGGCCCCAGCTTGAACTCATAAAGCATAAGTTACCGAGATTCACGTTTATCTGTGCATCTTACAAGTCACAGAGCGTGTCAACGCACCACCTATCAAGGTACTACCAACAACAGCTTGAGCAACTTCGGTCACGTGACATACGCACCGCAAATTAGGAGATTGCAAAATATCAAACTTTTGATTTCCCTCGTATTCATTATTTTTTTTTAAATAAAGGACATGAATTTTACGTGATGTTTTTTCAGTGTCAGATTTTTTTTTGTCTTCCTTTTGAAAGTTAGGTCATTTTGTTTGGATGTCATAAATTCTCTAAGATCTTTTCTTTTTTTTTTCTCTTCTTTTTTTTTTTTTTTTTTTTGCTAAATATACGTTTCTTAATTATTAGGTTCGTCTATTCACTTGGACGATCTTATGAACCAAACGAGTACAAGAGATACAAGGTTGGTCGGTCGTTTGTTCAGATAAACTTGTATATTTACCTCTGTAATGGATTTAAAAAAAAAAAGACATTCTTTTCTTGCTCAACCCCCCCTTCCGCTCCCCGATCTGAGCCTCAGTTTTCACGCCTTTTAATTATAGACGGAAAGTGGTTCTCTTTTGTCCTTCTTCTTCTCAAATGCTCGACGTTTTACTTCCACTCTTCAAATATCCCAGTTTATGCTTAACAAAATTTACTCCAAATATTTGCAATCTTCAGTTCAAACGTCCACGAAATGTGTTTGCTTCAAAGGGTTGAATTGAGATAAATAAATAAAACCAAATTTACTTGGAACAACTGTTTCTTCTAAAACTGTCAAACCTTTCGGTTTCAATAATTTTTTATCACCCCACTATCACTAGAAACATCAAAGTTTCTGTTAATTTTTCAAATGATTTTGAAAACAACTTGTTTTTATCATCTTTTGGTTTAATCTTTAGTTACGTGCCTTTAAAAGCTTCAGATATTTTTCCTTATTAATCTCTTTAACAAAAAATATGTGCCTCCTCCAAACGCAAGCATTTAAGTTTTAATGTAATAAAATATTAATTAAGTTTTAATCAAATAAAATATTGATTAAGTTTTAATGAAATAAGATATCAATTAAATTTTAAGGTAATAAAATATTAATTAAGTTTTTATGAAATAAAATATTAATCAAATTTTAATGTAATAAAATATTAATTAAGTTTTGATGTAATAAAATTTTAATTGAGTTTTAATCAAATAAAATATTAATTAAGTTTTAATGAAATAAGATATCAATTAAATTTTAAGGTAATAAAATATTAATTAAGTTTTTATGAAATAAAATTATTAATTAAATTTTAATGTAATAAAATATTAATTAAATTTGTACGTAATAAAATATTCAGTTTTAATGAAATAAAATATCAAATTAGAAAGACTAAAAAAAAACTAAATAAGAATACATATAAAAAGTTTCTTCTTTTATCGATTTCATCAAAAAATGATACATAGAATTGCTTTTAATACATTTAAGAAAAAAACAAAGATATTAGAAATCAATGAAACCAAATAATTATTTATTAAACCCTCTTATGTTAAAACCAATATGCAAATTATCCGCACTATATTTAGATCTTTATTTCGTGGTGATATTCGCCAGTCAGTCAATAACTAAGAGGATATTTTTGAAGCAAAATAATTTGCTTTTATAAATTTAAACTCTGCATTATTTGGGATTGGTTTATAAAAAAATATTTTGATCTCCCAAAAAATATTTGTTTTGAAGCTATTCAAAATGTTGGAAAATCAATCCACGTGCTTCAGGCTCAAAGAGAGGTCTGTTATCACATTTTGGGTGGCTGAGAAGTACAAACCATGTGAAATTTACCGAAGTCTGTCTTAAACAAAACGATGTCTACAAACAATCTAAACATAAGGTTAGCCACTACGAACCCGAGTCGAAAAGACAATTCATGGAGGGGAAACACGGTGACTCTCCGGCAAATAAAATGTTCCCGGGGTTGCGGTTAGTAAAAATGATGCTGACAGTCTTTTAGGACATGAAAGGACCCATGACTATTGATTTTATAAAAAAAAAAAAAAAAAAAAAAATGATGCAACCGTAAACAGTTTTTTCTCTTAGCAATTCGTTAAGCAGAGTTTTAAACACATTATCAACATAGATTACTTTGAAACAAATCTAACACTGCTTGACTTGAAAAGTGACATCGTTAATAAATTAGATGCTGATTAAGATGAAAAGATGATTAATTATCATTGATATTATGACTTAAATAAGTAAAGGAATCGTGACGTCGGTAGTGTCGTAGTTTCGGTTAGAAACAGACACATAATCTCTATGATCATAAAATAAGCTACAAATATAAGTAAGTAAAGTTGTCTCCCTTTGTCGAGGGTGACCCAAAGGCTTCTTTTTCAACAGCTACTACACCGTGGTGTAGAGGAGGGCGCTACTCCTTTCCCTGGATTGCTCTATTTTACCCTTGATCCGTACCTTATAATACTGAGTGTTAAGCAAAGCGGCATCAAGTACCAATGAATCCCGGTCTGCCGGACTATTGGCGAACACTCAACTCATTAGACCTATGGCCTGATTATAGACAAAACAAAAAAAAACAATTTAAAAAAAAAGGAGCAGTTAATAAAAAAAACCTTCAGTCATACAATCTTATGACCATACAAATTTCAAAAGTTAAAGATATTGAACCTTCAAAGGCAAAAGTCTGATATTTCTCAAAGACATTACAAAAGTTGTTTTTATTTTTTTTATTTTTTAGGTTTTGCTGTTTGAACTATCTATGATTACTAAAAATTGAAGATGGTGAGGTCCTATAGTGATCAAAATCAGATTTTAATTACAAGGTGCGGTAGAAATACCTCCTGTATTTTAAACTGTCACCTGGTTGGTGCAAGTGAATTTAGGCAACTGGTAATAGTTGCTCCTTCTAGCTTATGTCTTAACATTTTGTTTTTTACGTACGGTCAGTTACGATTATGGCTTGGATCATTGCACGACGTGAGTTTGCATCGGAAAAAAGAATCAATTCTGTTATGAGTTGAAAATTCAATCCAGAACAGCATCATTTCGACGATCGTATGGGAAAAAATAAGTCATTAGCCAGGTGGAGCTACCATTACCACTTGCCTAGGTTTCTCTCGCATCCTGTAAAAAAACAATTGGTTGTAATTTTTAATTTGACAATTTTGCTACCTTGATGAAATTTATAACCAGATTTCAAAATAATAAAAGTTTAAATAAAACCAATCTACAGTCTTTCTCGGAGATTCGTGGGAGTCTCCGCAGCGTATTGGTTAACGTGCTGGACTGCTACATCGTATTAAGCGAATTCGAACTTCAGTCACGCTATTACATTCACATTTGGGCAACCCTGTCAGCAGAGAATGTTGAATACACCGACTGCACTTCTGCAGGGATGTAAGACGCCCCATCCGCCCAATGAGGTCACCTGTTGGCCGTGGGTAACCACCCGTAATGCTTAAGGACGGGGTCGTGGTGGCAGAGCAGTCTTCGACCGGGCAACCGCTGTAGTCATGTGACCTACAATAGACCACTTTAACACTTACTGGGCGAGACAGAGGAGTCGGAGAAGCCCGATCTGGTCAATCAGCTGGTCATGTCAACCCCTAGTACCTTTATGATTGTCTCAATCGTATTCTTCTAATTGTTTCGGGGGTAAACAAGTGCCAAACCTACTTTATTTTAAAGATGACTGAAGGTGATGGCTGAGGATCAATTATGTTAAGATAGTTGAAACGGGTTCAAGTGTTCCATAACCACAATTAACGCCATGTGCGAAATAGACATATAATGTTCATAACGATAGAACATATAAAGAACATAGGAATCTCGAAATTCGAAAAAACGTAACGACTTCTTGTTCAGGTACGAAACCATTTTATTAACTTTGAGTTAAAGGTTTCGACATAAGAAGGAGAGACACAATCTTCTACGCTGTTTTATTCATTTGACCCCCATCTCGAGCAGCCCCCATAGGGTGCAAGTTCGCCTCGCGTCTACGAGCTCCAAAAGTCGATCCTCCTCGTTTGGCGTCTAGTACTCAATTCTCTAACTTTCTTTCAATTCTCCACAAACCTCTGCGCGCTTCCGGTGCTTGACGTCACCCGTTTCGTCTTGGACTATTGTGATACCTTCGTCCGCCCGCACGTGCCCGCGTTAACACCTGCATCAATGTTTGCACCAAACTAACCCATGTGCTGAGCCGAAAGGTTCTCAGCCTAACTAAACTCAAAGGCATGAACCGAAATCCCTTGGCCATTACGTTACACAAGTTCTGGAATGTACGAACAAATGACTGATATAAAATACAAAGTGCTTGTTAACAATACTTGAAACTTTGAAAATAGTATGTAGATAGCAAAAGATATCTATAAGCTATTGTGAAATACAAATTACAAATATGTGAATGTGTGTGTGTATGTGTGAGAGAGAGAGAGAGAGAGAACAGTATTTGTATTTAATACCTCGATGGTTGAGGGAGGTGCCCGTGGTGTAATGGTTATCGACGTAGGAAATGGACACGGCGACACGAGTTCAAATCCAGGACGAGACTGATTGCATTTCACATAGTACTAATACCCTTGGGAAAGGTATGAATCCAATTATTCTCCCTCCAGCTATGGGTAAATAGTAGGGCAGACTAGATTCTTCAGCCTTAAAATAACCCATGAGGGTTGATATGCCATTAAACAAAGAAACTGAAACTTTTCTTGAAGTGGAAAAACCTGTAATTATCAATTATTAGTATTATCTGTTAAAAAAACGGATTTTGTATTTTGTCAGAATACATTTTACAATGTACTCTTTTTTTGTTTTTGGTCTTTTTTAAGCATAAAAATTTATTTAATAGATTACCCCCATCCTCCAGGTACTCTAACTAGTATATATATATATATATATATATATATATATATTGTTATGACCGATTATTAGGGGTCAATAAATAAATAACTCAACACGGAGATATGAGGCGCTACACAATTGTATCCAAGTCTCTGAGGAGGGTTTCCTTGGTTCAACATACACAAAGACAAGCAAGGTGCTTCCTACGGCTGCTGCTGCTGCTCTCCGCTCTACCAGCTTAGTTCTTAGTTAATATTCTCTTTGGATGCCCGTGGAGGTGCCCGTGGTGTAATGGTTATCGTCGTAGGAAATGGACACGGCGACACGAGTTCAAATCCTCAACGAGACTGATTGCATTTCACATAGCACTAATACCCTTTGGAAAGGTATGAATCCAATTATTCTCCCTCCAGCTATGGATAGATAGTAGGGCAGACTAGGTTCTTCAGCCTTTGTGAGGCAACTAGTCTAGGAGAAGGAAAACTCTGAATTCAAACCTGTTAAACTCCGCTTAAAAATTAACCTTGTGTCATATCCTGCCCGAGCGGAGGGGTTGGTAAATAGGATATTCTCTTTAGGTAAGTCCATTATTCTGGTCATACGTGAGTTACCTACAACATATATAATCTTCAGTGTCAATCATAAATTAGTGAACCTTTTATCAATTTTTTTTTGTAAAAAGTTAATTTTCTAAATAAAAAAAATGCTCAACTGAGGGTTAAATAGTACCACTCCTGTTCTTCTACAAGTTTGGTAATGGTATTAAATAACTCACGAAGGTTGATATGCCATTAAACAAAGAAATTAAAACGAAAATCTGCATAGTTTAGTGGTAGCATTATTTTTAAACGAGCCAGACCTCATTTGTTTGCACACAGTTAAATGATTTCAAATATTGCTATTTATTGATTGCACACAGTTACATGGTTTCAAGTATAGTAAATGATTAAATAGTTTTATTTGATCCATAGATGGGTCAGAGTGGACCTGGGAGTAATAGCAATGAAAGGGTACTCCACATTCCCCAAAGCTCCAGAATTGGAGCCCTGCAATCAAACGTAGACTAGTGTCATATCTAGGATTCTCGTTAATTGGCGGGGTGGGGGTCTTACCTGTCTGCAGAGATGCATTCGGGGTGTTCTACAGCCTCGGCCTGTTCTACAGCCTCGGCCTGTTGGGCTAAATTGGCTTTGTGTCAAATTCTTTCTTTTACGGAGTCTTTGAATTTATTCAATTTTAATTTTTGTTGAGAAAATTTAAAAGAAAGAGTTGCAATGTATTTATTTATGGGCAATATTCTATTTATACATAAACTAAATATTGTTTGATATCAACGAATCTCATTCAAATAGTGGGATTTCCACTGGTTAAGATAATAGAAATAAAAGTGATAATATGGATCTGTCTAGACAAAATCTAATTCCATAATTGATATTGTCTACATTTTATCGATGACCAAAAGGACTTCAGGGTGCTAGGCAGCTGTCAGGTTCATTGTCTGAGGTGCTCCTAAAAAGGCTAATTCCGCGTTGCTGACCTGTCTACCGGTACGCGACTAAGATTTTCCCTTATCACCCTCAGCCTCACACAAAACCGACCGTGTGTCGAAATATGCCTTGAGCAGGGGTGGGCAATGTAAATAGCTAACCCGGACC
>CAUZXS010004110.1:67500-157004 GCA_963585895.1 Sepioteuthis lessoniana
ACATAATTATAAAATTAATTTATATATATATATTGTCATCCACAGACAGACTGTTTCGTTCTATCAGAACTCTTCAGTGTGGCTAGACCCGCAGGACGCTCGAAGCCGGGATCGAAACCCGTCCAACTTTACGATAGACTAAGGCTTAGGACCATATATATATATATATATATATATATAGAGAGAGAGAGATAAATATTAAAAATAAATCATGTATATCCCTATACATTAACAATAAATAATATGTGTGTGTTTTAATGATAAAAGATATACATATGCATTAAGAGTCAATTTATATATATATATATATGTGTATTTTAAGAATATATTGTGTGTGTATATATATATATATATATATATATATGATGTATGTTAAGAATAACAGACGATACGTGTGTCCTATCTATGGGTCAAATAGAACTGTGTTCTTATGCTCAAGGGAATTGTTTCAACTGTTTTTTACATTTAACTGTGTAAACAAAAATCTCTACTTATGCTAACTGTTTGAAATAGATCCGTTTATATGTATAAAATATATTTGGCATTAAATAACCTACAACAGTTGATATGCCATAAAACCAAACCCTATGTGTGTGTGTGTGTGTGTGTGGTACGTTCAACTGACGTCTTCAACATTGTTCCTGGCGTCTTATTTGGAGATAAGTTAGCTCCATATATTTTTGCAGTCTTCCTGAGATAACATTCTTTGAATGTTATTACCTGTAATAAAATGACATGTTTAAAAAAAAAAAAAAGCACAAGAAGCAGACTATATTTACCAGAAACAATGGCAAAAGCAGACTACGTAGTTGATCTAGTACTTCTCGCAAAATGCACCTGCCGAATCTGAATCCCTGATGTATAGTCTGGGGAAAACAGCCAGAGGCACAAGCTACAACATGAACGCAAATAAAACGGAGTTGATGTCTTTTTTAAAAAATGAGCGATTTCCACTTTTACATACCTTGGCAGCAATATCTCATCGACTGAAATCGATGACAGTATCTGCCAAGGGAAGGCGTAAACTGATATTTACAGCTCATCGATAACATGGAGATTTGACAAGATAAAACGGGATTTCTTACCACCTGTAGCTGTCAGTACTATTCAACGGATGCACCATATAGACTCTAATTAAATATCTGAAGAAAAAAGTAGGATGAGAAATACACAAAAATGCTTTGTGATATTTTGAACAAATCCGAAAAGTCACACCTAATAAAACAGCTGTACAGCCTCTTACCTCCCATCTCAAAAACCATCCTAGTTAGACAAACAAAACATGCTAAGCAGAAAATCATAAGCGACGTTCTCTTATGGACTCTTAAACATGAACACACCAGTATTGACCGACCAGCCAGGACTTAAATGCATCTATGTGCGGAAACTGGATGCAATCTAGAGGACTTGCCAGCAGCGATAGATGATAGGGACGAACAGCGAGAAAGAGAGTTCGGGGGCCCCGAGCTATAAGTTAGACTTGATGATGATGCTAAGAATAGCTGTCTATATATCTATGTATATAATGGATGTTAAGAATGTTTCTCTCTCTCTCTCTCTCTCTCTCTCAGTATATACATATATATATATGTAAAATGTATGTTAAAATATATCTTCTTATTTCATGGTGGGGATGTTTCTCTCTGAAACTGAAACTACGTCACTACCGATGTTACAATTCCCTTAGTTATTTATGTTATATTTTCAATGATTATTAAGTAATTATCATTTAATCTTGATTAACATCTTATTCATTAACGATGTCTCTATTAAAGTTGAGTTGAGTTAGAGTTGGCTCAAAATAGCCCATGTAATCAAAGGGTATTTAACCGACTTACCACCAAGTCAGGATTTGGCACAAGGTTATTTCATAGTGGGGAGCCCCACACAAATCGAGACTCATGCATGGTCGTCACTAAAAATGCTTGATCCCATCATCATTTCTCGTTCTTAGGGCACCTTAGGCGCCAAGTGAAAACTCAGCCAAGCAAATATTACTTGGGTGGGAGAAGATCTCTTGAGACCAGGTAATCAGCATAGTACCATCCACCTGACACGAACGCCAGATGGCCCCCGGAAAATTGGAGAGGGGGCGAGCTAGTTGGATTGATTCGTTTCATGTTTATCCAGTCTGCTTGAATTTGACATAAGGTCATTCGAGGGGTGGGCACGCAAAAGTTGAGAATCATATGTGACTATTTGAAAAAAAACCCAAAACGCTTAATCCTACCGGTATTCCCCATTCTTGGGGGCGCTTCAAGCTATCAACTTAACCCGAACAAGTAGGTATTTCCTTGGAGAAGGCCCCCTGGAAGCAGGTGGTTAGCACAAATATACCCACCTGCCTCAAACTTCAGGTGAACCACAGAAAACCAGGAATTGGTAGCTTTGAAATCCTGTGATGCATGTTATATATCACCACGAAATTAAGGTTTACATAGGGTGTGGATAATTTGCCGACTGGTTTTAACAAAACTGGGTTTAATAGCTAATTACTTGGAGTTATTGATTTCTTCTAAGAATATTTGTTTTGTTCTCAAATGTATAATTGGCAATGCTTTGTATGATTTTAAGAAATCAACAGATATGAAATTTTTAAAATGTGTAATTTTTTATATCCTTTCTTATTTTGTTTTGTTTTTCTTTCAAGTTTGAAAATATCTTATTACATTAAAATTTAGATACTTCAACCCAGAGCAGGGTCCACATTTGTGTTAGTATATATAATAAATCTTAAGAAATATATATATATATATATATATATATATGAGTTGAATCTGACAATGTACGTAGAAAAGGTAAAACCAGTATTAACCCGATTTTTTTTTAACATGACAAGACCTAAAAGCCCTGATGAAGACTTAATTGAATCAAAATTTATCCTTATACTAAAATAATTTCAATAAAACACTTTTGTATTAAAAGAAAAAAGATTGCAGTCGAAACACGTTGGCAAATAAACAATCACACACATATATATATATATATATATATATATATATATATATATATATATATATATATATATATATATATATATATATATATATATATATATATATATATATATATATATATATATATATATATATATATATATATATATATATATATATATATATATATATATATATATATATATATATATATATATATAAAAACCTTTGGTGGTGTAATGGTTAGCAAGCTTGATTAGCAAACCTACACAAGTGAGTTCGAGTCTCCTTGTGTGGCCCATTCATTCGACCTTGTGCCACATCGAAGTAAAGAGCTTCGTAAATTACTATATATACAAACAATTGATCCGTACCGTATCGATAATTGCCCAGTCGGCTGATGGGAGGGGGCTGTAGAATACAACGAGTGTCCTGGTTATGACACTAAACAATCTGTTGGTGAGGTTCCAGTATTGCTGGAGCTTTGGGGAATGCAGAGTACTTTTTTTATTGCCATCGCTCCCAGGTCTACTCTGGGCCGGAGTAGTAGCACCTGCTAGGGTCATATCTATGGGTCAAATAAAACTAAACTGCGTACTTGTGCAAAACTGAATTGTTTGAAATAGAACTGTTTGACTAAACTGAATAGCTTGAAATATAAATATTTTTGCTAATTAAACTGTGTACTCAGGCTAAAATGAATTGTTTGAAATAGAACTGATTATTTGTATAAAAATGGGTTTGGCATTAAATAACCTACATAGGTTGATATGCCATGAAACCCAAACAACCAACCAAAAACTATAAATGGATAATATCTTTATATCAAATAACCCATAAGAGGTTGATATGCCGTTAAAGAAATAAACCAAACTTTTCTTTCTTGTCGGGCATAACAAGATAAACAGTTTTTATGGTTGTGCAAGTCGGAATGTAAGGAGAACTGTCCTACCTTGAAAATCAGCATTTGATTTCAATTTATTTATTTATTACTACCTTTGGTATTAACAGCGACCTCTGGTGCCGGGCGGATACAAAAGTTGTTTTTTTTTACAGCCACAGGGGATAGATCGAAGCAGGATAAAAATCTTAATAGTTGTTTAGTCATTAGAGGCAAGAAGAAAGATTTTAAAAGAAAAAGAAAAAAAAGATTGTACCGAACACGGACGTAGAAGAAGATGGAAATTTTGGATTGAGATATATGAACAGAACGGGACCGATCGGTATGAACGGACGAATATAGATAGAAAGGGATCTAGATAGATAGATAGATAGATAGATAGATAGATAGATAGATAGATATGAATAATCTGAGAGAGATAACAAAAGGCTTTGATAGATAGATAGATAGATAGATATGAATAATCTGAGAGAGATAACAAAAGGCTTTGATAGATAGATAGATAGATAGATAGATAGATAGATAGATAGATAGATATGAATAGTCTGAGAGAGATAAAAAAAGGCTTAGATAGATAGATAGATAGATAGATAGATATGAATAATCTGAGAGAGATTAAAAAAAAGGCTTAGATAGATAGATAGATAGATAGATAGATAGATATGAATAATCTGAGAGAGATAACAAAAGGCTTTGATAGATAGATAGATAGATAGATAGATAGATAGATAGATAGAGACCATGAGTGACTGAAAAACATGTATATCAACAGAACGCTTAGCACAGAGCGATTTAATTTCAATAGACATGGTTGTGAGTTCGATTCTTACTCAATGCCCCATATGAATAGTATAAAATTTAGCCTCGACTTGAGCAAACGATTATAAGTGAATTCGTTTCTCCCTGGGTGTCCCATACTTCTGGCCTTGTGCTAAATTAAATAATGACGATTTGGTTGACAGTGGGTCAATCGAAGTACGATTATAACCAATAAACTTGTCTCATAGTTTAATCCTAAGAGAGTGTTTGATCAAAATCGAATAATCACTCTATAGTCGTGGCCTTGCGCCACACTAAGATAGAGTTATGACTATTAAGGAGTATCAGTTGTAGTTCGATGTTTAGGAAGTACATCCCGCGGAGAAATTTACGCCAAGAGTTGTAAGTTTGATCGTTATTAACAATGCTGGACTTACCTATAGGCTACATTAGTCATAAAGACCAATACACTTTGGTGGGGCGCTCATAAAAAAAATCATTAGTTTTTATACTTTAACTCCAATTCATCAAAAAGTGAACCTGGAAGTAATGGCTGTGAAGCTCAGGGACTGGAGTCACACCGTCTGATGGTTTAGAGTCATATCCAGAACACTCGTTAGGGGGGATGGGTCTTACCCTTGTGCAAAGATGCAGTCGGTGTATTCTACAGCCCCAGCCGACTGGGCTGCAAGAGCTAAGTTAAGTTTTGTAAATAAAACGAGAGAGAGAGAGAGAGAGAGATTTAGCGAAGGATGGGAAGTAAGGAAAGAAAATATAACTAACAGACAAGTTGTTAGAGCGAAAAGTAATGGCTACATAAGCCTGTAGATTTGTAATTCTATTTACAAAGCTTAGCTTAGTTGAGGCACAAGGCCAGAAGTATGGTGCTCCCAGTGAGACTCGAACTCACAAACATATTCTGCTAATCTATCTTTCTAATCATTACGCTACACAAGGCGTCAGTGATGACAACCCCTGGATGTATACGGTCGAACGATTCTAAAGCCGATGAATGAATTCGATACACGACTATTTTTACTCACGCATGACATCCTTTCTCTTCGTCAGAAGAAAATGTGTGTGAGTATACGGTAAGATCACTTAAAAAAGAAATAGAAAAATTTGATAGATAGAAAGAGAAAGCTACTGTTTTAGTTTGGCATAGGGTGACAAAAATTCTTTAGGAGCGTGTAAGTGAGTGAGTGAGTGTGTGAAAAATGTCTGGGAGATAGTTTCGCAAAGTATGGCTCTACGGCAGGAGTCCAGTGTAAACAGTCTAATTTGTAGGTGAGCAGTGAGATATGTAAATTAGTCAGTGAAGCAAGCGAACTCAACAAGCAAGCGAGCAAGCTAGCTTGATTTGGCTGCAAGGGCCCCGTTGTCGTTTTGGTGACAGGAGCAGTTATCTCCCCTTAAAGCCCAATGGAAAGCTGAGCGACTAGTGACAACGAAAGGAATAAAATGGATCATGATCTCACGTCTTGTTGTCCACACACATATCCGAAATGACACTTACACAATGTGAAGACAGAGACATACGCAGACACTGTTTGTTAGCTGAGGTATTAGCAGTTCTATCATTTCTGGAGTCTCCTTTTTTCAGTGTAGAGAGAGAGAGAGAGAGTGAGTACTTCACGGCAAGTGCTTGGTGATTTTTACCACTGCAAAATTAAAAAAAAAGAAAAAAAAAAAAAAGAAAAACCTTTAAAAAAAAAAAACAAAACAAAAAAAAAACTTCAACTTTTGTCTAATAAAACAGTTATCAGTAAGTAAAATCTTTTTCTCTCTTTCTTCTTCTGTTCATCTGGTCCCTCTTCGTCAATTCTTTCCCCCAAAAAACTGCAATTTTTCTCTTATTTAATTGTTGTTGTTTAAGACCTTATTGCCATTGTTGAGGGGGAAAGACGAAGAGATTTCTTTCTTCGCTTCCCTCTTCATCCTAAAGAAGAGAAAGATTTTTTTCTTTTTATATTCTTCCGTCTATTGTTTTTCTTCTAAACCTTAAAAAAAAAAAAAAGAAAGAAAAATGGTAATTTTTTTTTTTTTTTTTACCTCCATGATATATACATTAACATCTTCTTGTATCTTTTTGACTGGTCACGGGGTTCATTTTAAATCTATTTCTGATTTTCCGTGTGAGCAAAAATGTCCGTTTTAATTGGGGGGTCCCTCGTCGTATTTTTGTTTTATAAGCAGATTAAATAAATATGCTATCTCGCTTTCCTTTCTTCCTAACGACTAATTTCAACCCTATTTTATTTTAGCAATAATAATAATAAAAATAATGGATATCTTCTAGTAGAGCTGGTTGCTACCAGTTGTAGTATTAAAAACTTCTCTAATTGTTAGAAAGAAAGCAATGGATAACAACAAACTTTAAATTTCTCTGCCCGTTCTCTTGTCTAAGATACGAGAAAAACGATTGAGAATTCTTATCTTTCTTTCCTTGGCTTATTTTTAAACTTCCGACTAATTAACTATTTTTTTTTTTTTTTTTTTTAATTTTATAAATGATAGTTTAAAATAAAATCTATTAGCAAGCCTGCTTATTTCTGTTTTAACAATGGGTAGAAATCGGCTTCTGTTCCTTGCATTTCACGAAGTTTTTATTTTTTGTCATTGGGAACAGGAAAATATGTAAATTTTTAGAGACAGAAATAATCTTGACTCATCCAATTGACCGTAACAATCTGGACTTTGCTTTTTAATTAAACGATTTTGTCTCTATCGTGTAATAATAATAATAATAATAATAAAAGACTTTTGACATATCAAGTTTTTCCAAATTTTTTTTTTTTTTTTAAGATATAAAAATGTGTTTATTTTTTTGCTTGCGATCCAAATATTTATTAAATCCATTTTTAAAATAATTAATCGTCGTACGTACAGTTTAAGCTTGTAGATGATATTATAAACATATTGGATTTTTAGAATCGAATTTATATCAGCTTTTTTAAAAAATTTCTATTCAAAGACAAAAAAATGAAATAATTTACATGTAAGTATATATATATTGTTTGCGTTCGTCTGCACTGTAAAATCAGTTATTTAAAAAAAAAATCTATTAAATTAAAATTAAATTTCATTTATTGAATTATAAATTACTTATTACAGTGTTTTAAAATAAATATTCATTTTAAAATAGAAAACGATGCATGTGTCTAGGCGTGTTGTAAAAAAAATGTCAGATTTTACGAGGAAAACTCACAAGGATAGCAATGTAAATAAAGTTGTTTATTTTTTTAAAAAAATGTTTATTCTTAAATTATTCGATAAATACTTGTAAATAGGCAAGTATTTGTGTGAAAGACACTTCTCACTTGCAATATCCTCATTGAAAAGCCGTTCATTCTACAAAACAGACAGCTGTCCATGGTCACTCCACTGTGACACCTGGTTTGTCTTTCAGCCATTGAACTGTGACAGATACTGGTTTTTATTTATTCATGTGTATATATATATATATATTCTCTGAAATTCCATATTTATTTGTGGTCAGTCCAGGCTATATAGCAGGTGCCCGAGAGGTAATGTTTTAAAACCAGCCAGGGTCAGCCGACCATGTCGACAGTCAGTTCATATCTGCCCGACCACTACCAGCATTTTGTTCACTGGACCGTATCAGATGACCTCTCTGTGCATATATTATATTGTATGGCCACACTGCAAACATGGTGGAAGCATTGCCCACTAAATATTGGTCAACTGTATCTGTACCTCGTCGATGAGGAAGATGTAATCAGACAATATTATTGTTCCTTCTTTTCGATATCTGCTACTGATGGCATGTTATCGTTTCTATGTGAATATTGTTATTTCTTGACAACTTGGTTAGTATTTTGGGGGGGGACTAACGATTCGATTTGTTTAGTTAAAAATGCAATTCTAGCGAATTGTTCTCAACGTGGGTTATTTTAAAAGAATGAGTTTTAAAAATATAAATTAAATTATTCAACTAATTCTGTCGTCTTTCTCTTCCTTGAAATAAATAAATTCCGAAATATTGTTTTAGTTTTTAGAATATACATTTAATTTGAATAGTTTTCGTGTCACTCCATTAAAATAAAATTTAAAAAAATACTATTCAGTTTTTTAAAAAGATTAATTAGATTATTTAAACTGTTCTGATTTTAATCTCTTAAAAAATATATTTAATTCTGAAATATAGTTTTAAACATGTGTGGCTTGTATTTTTTTCTTAGCTATAATTTTATTCACTTATTTATATATATATATATATATATATATATATATATATATATATATATATATATATATATATATAAATGAATAAGGGAAGCGTAATGTTAAATATTTTTCCTTCCTTGTGTGAAGTCCGGTCGTTTACCTAATTTTTGACCGATATCTTTTTGTGTGCATGTGTCTCTGCTTACATGACCACAACTCTATCTTCATATATATATATATATATATATATATATATATATATATTGTGTGTGTATCAGCTGTTGGCACTCCCTTAAAGAGAAGTAAGTGCCGAAGCATGACCTATTGGTAGAATGTTTATACAGCTGGCTTTGCCGACTCAATTGGCCCACACACTTAAATGCACACGGATCCATACACACTGAGCTAGCTGTGTACGTATTTGTAAGGTTGTGCATAAATCTTTATATATATATATATATATATATATATTTATCATTTTTTTTTTTTTTTGGGACACAGACATCTATCTAACTCGATCTGCACGTTTCTCGTTTTTGTTTAGTGTTCGTCTGCTGGCTGAACCCCGGCCATCTCATACGAATCGGATATGTACAAATATCGGCTAAGGTTTGTTTTTCTTTCTCGCCTCCTTTCTTTCTTTCTTTCATACACACATTCTCTGTCTATCTTCCTCTTTCGACAATTCTTTTTTTCTTTCTTTCATTCTTCAGTAATAGGTACAGATTGTTTTTTTTCTTTTTTTTCTTTTTTTTTTTTTTTTAGTTACCAGTGTCATGATCGCTGAGAAAATAAAATGTTATCTTCTCTTTCTGGCCCGATCTTGACCCATGAATAAACGACTTTCTTTAACTTAAAGTGATAATTGAAAATATTAAATCTATTGTTTATATAGCTGAGCTTAGTTTAGCACAAGTCTAAAAGCGTAGGACACCCAGTAAGAATCAATATCAATGACGATGATTTGCTTTTCTAGCTTGCTAATCATTATACCATGTTAAGAGTCCAAAGAAATGCATGTTAGATAATATAGGCGGAAATGGTACTGAACAAATCGTTATATTGCTACCCCTATATATATATATATATATATATATATATATTAAATCTTATGGTTATTCTACTTCAAGAAGAAATTTAAATGAAGCTGAAATATATGTGAAACAAAAACAAACGTCACAGCTCGATACCTTCATTGTTCTTAAATAGAAAAAATAAAGAACTAGTTTCCATTTTAATATTCTTATCCTTTAAAATCAGACGGAGACCACAATCGTCACACGCATTACTCTCCCCGAAAAAAAGATTTAATACTAGTGTTACTACACAACATTTACCATCACGGTTTGGTTGTGCTTGTTCGTCCGTCCACACTAAGAACATGGGTAGGGGGAGGTTGCGCTCTTGAAGTGTGTGTGTGTGTGCGCGCGCGCGCGCGAAGCTCACACCAAGACGGGCACCTTGCAACAGCCTCAGCCTGCTCCTTCTCCTCTCTCTCTCTTATCTCCAACCTCCTCCGCTTCCTCCTTCGCCAGAACTCCCCCCTACACCCCCGCCTCGTCTGTCTTTCTCCTCTCTACCGTGTCTGCCTGTTTTCTATCCACGTATGGTCGCATGTATGTATATATGTATATGTGTATATGTTTGAGTGGCGTCGTACCAATCTACGATATAAGTATTTCGGATGTTTCATTCCTACAAGCCGACTCCCGAGTAAAGAAACAGGTACTCTCTCTCACTCTCTCTCTCTCTCTCTCTCTCTCATATATATATATATATATATATATATATATATATATATATATATATATATATATTTCTCTCCCACAAGAATTGAGACGCTTAAGACGCGCACGTTTTACTCTCTTTCTCTAAAAAAAAAAAAAAATCTGCACACATTTTGAGATTCCTAACACACAACTACCGTATTTATTAACATTATATAATTAGTTCTTATCGGTATTGTCTGTAAACATATAGACACTTAAATTTATATAGTTTGTATTTTTTTAAAACTTACCTACACGACTAACACAGCAGATTGACTTCTGTTGTGTTTATTTACCAACAGACTTTTCGATCTTGTTATGGAGAGTATTGGATTTGTTAAATATAAGCTTGAAAAGATATATATATATATATATCTATTTTTAATTTATCTATTACCAACACGATCATTTTATTATTACGGCATTTATTACTATTTTATTTTTAGGTAAGTCCATTACTATCAATATTTCCTCCTTTTTATTTCTTTTTCCTAACTTAGCCGGCTTTTGCTTTTCTTTCTGTTTTTCTCGGAAAATCTACATTTGGTTTCCTTTTTCTTTGTAAGAAACTCGATTATCTATTCACGATAGCTAGTTTTCTTTATTTTTAAATATAAAAATGCAAGTTGCCTTTTAAAAAAAAATATCTTGCACAAGAAGCACGTTTGCAGATAGCCACACGTACACACAATCGCTTTGTTTCCTTTTTACTACGATCTTGGAGGTTTTTTTCCTCCCTTTCTTGAATTCCGAGACTTTAAAAGAAAAAGAAAACTAGATCTATATACCCAGCTTTAATTAAACAAGTCTTTATTTAAAAACAAAAACTTATATTTAAAAGAACCAATTTTTTGCTTACTCTCTGCAATTTCCTTAGATCAACAATAATGTTTGCCTTTTTACTGATACCATCATCATTAATGTGCTGTCTTAGTCGAGCGAGTGTCTGTCGATTTAGATCTTTTTCGGTAAGGCAGGAAAAAGATAAAAAGGCCAAATCTCTTTTACTTATTAAAAAAAAAGGAAAATAGAAAGAAAATCTTTATTTTATTTACTTGTATTTTCCCAGGAAGATGATGTGTACAAGAGGTTTTTTGTTTGTTTTTATTATTTTTCCTTCTCACCTCGTGAACCCCCACATGGGCTGCTACTACTCTACATTCGACCACATCAACAACTCTAGTCTGTTTTTCTAACTAATCATTATTGTGACTTTCTGGGATATATTTAACCTTTTTTGTCTTTTTAAATCAAAGCTCTGTTTTGTTTTTAGGAAGATCATGTTGCGTCTCTTTTAATTAGGGATCAAGTTTTCTTATCCTTATAACATAGCAATTGGAATTATTTTATTTTTGTCTTAAGTGCAATGTATAATAACACAATTGGGATTTTGGCTCTCATTAATGTGAACATATTTTTGGTTTCCCTCCTTCATTAGTCTTTCAAGCTCCAATACCCTTTGCTTGCATTGGTGTTGTAGATCCCTCTTTTCTAAAATATCGGATACCCTTTTGATAACTCTACACAAATGCATCATTAGTCATGTGTGTGTAATATTTTGTGTGTGTGTGTGTATATATATATATATATATATATATATATATATATATATATATATATATATATATATATTTCTTGGATTGTTTGTCGACCTTCTAGTTCAGCACTGTGAGTCGTGCACCGGCATAACCCGACCCTTGCTAAAAACGTGGTATTTGTCGTGGTGGGGGTAGCTAATCTTGGTTCTAAGGTTCATAATGCTTTCCTCCAACAACTTCACTCCCTCCTACTTCGACACAAGAGAAGTAGAGGTTAAAACTACTATTACAGACCATCAGATACAAACAAGGAAACTAATTGACCAACCTTTATTTTTTTTTTTTTATGTAAATCCTTTAATTCTACGCTACCGGCCTTTTTTTTTTTTTTTCTTTTTGTCTTTATTTGTTTCTCTTCTTTGCATGTGAACTTGTTTCTTTTAAACCGTTAGTTTCTCACGTTTTTTCATGTCCACACCCTCCTTCGAATTAGATTTTCATTTAATTAATCCTTTTTTTTTCTCGTTTTTCTTTGTTTTACTTGTTTGTGAGAAGTATAGGACTTGTCCACCCTTCCCCCCCTTTTTTTCTTCTTTCTTAAGTCGAGGAACTGATGTTAAATCGTCTCTCAACTAGCTCAGTTGTTAGACTAGTTTATATATATATATATATATATATATATATATATATATATATATATATTGCGTGTGTGTGTCTCTCTCTCTCTCATCGACTAAGAAGTGGAGGCCGAAGTTTAACACTTCCTGTCTCTTTTCTCTGTTAATTTTTTGACGCAGAGCACCATCTCTTATTGGAAAGATGATGATATTACTTATTAACTTGCTTTTTTTTTTTTTTTATTGAATTATTGTGTTTGCTTTAGAAGTGCATGGTCGAGTGAAAAGTAAGTCTTGCAGCTTCTAAATACCAGAAGCAGATAAAAAATGGATCCTTCACCTTTTAAGGAGAGACGATCACAAAACTTTTTAAAAAATATAATTCATAGCAAGTAAGTTTCATAAAAGAGTAAAAAAATAAAAAGTAAAAACCGTATTTTTCGCCCTAAATATTTTAAAAGTAGAAGTGAGAATAGTGTTAAGCATTTTTTTAAAGTTTGTTTTCTTTTTAGGAACTATAACAAACTAGAAATTTAGTTAATTGAAAAAGAAAATTGTGGTTAATGTTTGTGTGTGCGTGTCATATATATATATATATATATATATATATATATATATATATATATTTGGGTGGAGACAGATTCGTTTTGTTGTTTTTCAACTTAGTTTTTCTCTCCCTGTTCCCTCATTTGAAACACTCGTGTGTGGCCGAGTGTCATTTCGTGGGTGTTGATTTTCTTCTTTGGTGATAACCACGTTTACAAACACTAATTTAGTTTTGAGACTTTTCGCTGCGAGCCTTGGTATCCTAGAAAAAACTTTTTCAAAAGTTTCTTGTCTTATAAATACATAGGTTTTTTTTTTTTTTTTTTTTTTTTTTTTTTTCTTCCCTGTAAAAGTTTGATTAGCAAAATAGCGATGAAATTAAACTTGCTGCTATAACAAAAACTTTGTCTTTATTCCATTGTAAAAGTTTAAATAAAACTAGACGATTCATGAAACTGTTGGGTTCCCGTCGTGACAGCTGTCTTATATATTTGGGAATTAATTAGGAAATTTATCAGTTACTATAAGAACTTCAGTTATTAAAAAAAAAAAACCACAAAAATTATCCACTTGCCTATTAAACTGGAAATTGCTTTATTCTCATAAAATCAACTTAGCATTTTGAATTTGGCCCTTATACAAACCTCTCTATGGGGAATTTTTGTAATAGATAAAACGTTTTATTCCTTCGTGTATGTGTGTGTGTGTGTGTGTATATATATATATATATTATTTTGCGGTGGTGGGGGTTACTATTAAAAAAAAAAAGTTCCGATATTTTTTTTTTTCTGTAAATGTTGTCAAACGGTCCTAAAAAGAAAACTGATAATCATAGTTTGGCGCAAGACCATTAATGTGGGTCACCTAATGATGAAGAACTCAATAGCGTTCGAGATTAGTTGTTAACCATTACTCAGTGGCGAGGTTTCTCGGGTATTGATTTTACTGTAAACTATCTACTGTACTTGCAAGTGTAATGAGGTTAAAGTTGATTTGACTAGTTGCTAACCACTGCTCTATGGCGAGTCGTCCCGAATATTTCAATATTGAAGTGTTTCTTATCAGTTCCTATTTTCTTGTGACAATCAGGGCTTCATAATTAAAAGTAGGTTAATTTCTTTCCTTTTTTTTATTTATTCGTTTATTAATAACGAATTGAGATAAAACGATGATAATCATTTCGCAGCTTAGCCCGAGACCAACGTAGCATTTGCACTCGGTGAGGAACGAACTCGCAACATAATCCGATACACCTCTCCAAGCCTAAGAATGCAATAATCTTCCTTGATTAGATATAGCTACGCACAGCTCCTAAGGCCATGTAGGGTAGGAAGATTGTGTAGCGGCAGTCTTTTTTTTTTTTTTTTAATTTTTTTATTTAATGAGTGGAAGGGCTGTTTGCTTTGAAAATCATGATTCAAAATCCTGTTTCTTCCTCAGTTCGAACACTGACTGCTCGAGATGAAATATAGTTCTCGGCCAACTACCAATTTCGTTCAGTTAAAATTGAATTAAGCTTATTCTAGTGTGTCACATGGTCAAAGTAGTGAGATTTCATGAACTCTCGATTAGGGCAATCTTGTAAACTGTTGCGCTACGGTTGGCGCCCTACTCTTTTTGTTTACATTATACACGTAAAGTCACCCCCCACAAACTATAAACATTCACCCTCCCACCCTTATAGAACCAGGGAACTGTATGCGTGTTTTTATATAATATATATATATATATATATATATATATATATATATATATATATATATATATATATATATATATATATATATATATATATATATATATATATATATATATATATATATATATATATATGGGGTGTCCTCGTGGTGTAATAGTTAAAGCGATGAACTGCGGAATCGTAGTACGCGAGTTCGTACTCCAGTCGCGCTATTCACTTTCGGGCAAATACCCTTGGGAACCCCCTTATTCTCCCTCCAGCTATGGGTAAATAGTAGGACGGACTAGGTTCTTCAGCCTTGTTGAGGCAACTAGTCTAGGAGAAGGAAAACTCTGAATTCAAACCTGTTAAACTCCGCTTAAAAACTCGACCTTGTGTCATATCCTGCCCGAGCGGAGGGGTTGGTAAATATAAATATATATATCTATATATATATGATTTTCCGTATCAAGTCAACCCGATTCTTTCTGTAACTTGTATTGTTTTTGCCATATTCCATAATCCACTCCCTCCTTCCCTCTATTATTATTCTCCTCCTCCTCCTCTCTCTAAAACGTTCTATCTGCAAATATCTTAAGTTGTTTACGTTACTGAAACTCTTCTGATTTTTGTTGCTAATGATAATCTCCTCGTTTTGGAGTAATGGTAAACGAGCTAGTCTGGCAGACTTAGTCTCGAGTAATGAGTTTGATCCTCACTAGGCGTGCAATACCCGTAGCCTTGCTATGAATCCAAGTCGCGCTTAATAAATCTATCAGTTGGTCTAATTAAATTTTTATCTACCTATCTAGAGGATAATGATGGGTTCTTATTTTTTGCAAGATTACTATTAATTTTACCTTAATCCTGAAAAAATGGCACATCATCACGAGATTTTTACTTGAGCAATATATTTAAAATATTTTTTAACTTTAGAGAAAACAATTTCCAACCCAAATTGAAGCTGAATTAAAAAAAAAAAATCAATCAAATTGTCCGTAAAACGAAAATAACTATGAGATGCTTATTAATTAGAATCGTTGACCCCCCCCCCTTTTAAAATAGAAGCATCAGTATCATCATGGACCGCTATTTGGTTCGTCAGTGCCGGGTGGGGGAAATCATCTAGTTAACGACTTCGGTATTCCATTTATAAAACCTGAAATGAAAACTTGTTCGAATTGTTATTGTTGAACATGTGCTCCCATTTTGTTTTGTTTTTTTCAATTTTTACTTCCTTTTTCTATTTTCTTAAAGTCGTTTTCTCTCAATCGTTACTAGAAGCAATTCTTGTTCTTTATTTAATATAATCCTGCTTGTCTCCACTAGCTACAACTGCTAGTGTGGCACAAGGTCGGTTTAATGTGAGCCTTTATATTCATACACAAGCGAATGTTTGGGTGGAAGATAAAAAGAAAGAAAAAAACCTAATAAAATGCCTTGCTTCCTTATTTCCGGTAATGTCTTGGCGACTTATGACTTGTAGTTTTTTTTTTTTTTTGTTTTGTTTTTTTTTTTTTATTGAGTTTTTCGATTCTTCTCTCTGGTTTTTGACCAAAGTCTGAGTGACAGCTAGATTCTTCGGGTGTCCAGGACGCTTCTGAGAATTGTAGCTGATTTTTGAAGTGCTGTGGTCTGGATGGCTTTAGTTCGAGTCACTTTTCCAGGTTTTTGAATACTGTCCCATTGGCCAATTATTGTTTTGGAATAATGTCATTTGGTTCCATTTTCTGTCAAATACTAAAAATAGTAATGTTGGCTGTTGTATGAAGGAAGTTTCAAAATGTTTATCATGAGATGTACAGTGTATTTCAGAAAAATTATTTTGTAATCTAATATCTTGATCAATTCTCATCCAAATGTTCTCAAATTTTAACTGCATGTTTAGAAACAATTCAAAATTCCCCGTTTAATGTTTGAACGCCTTTTTATTACTCAGTGAATTGCATTTCCGTATCTGAAAAGAAAAAATAAAGAATTTTTGAGTTGTTTGTTTTGCACATGCTGTTAAAATTTGAGATCCTTTAAATGACAATTGGTCAAGTTATGAGATTACGAAATAACAATTTTCCTGACACACACACACACACGTGTGTGTGTGTGTGTGAGAAAGGAGACGAGCTCGAATTGTTATTGCTGAACACGTGTCCCTTACTTCGTATGTTTTTAAAATTTTTCTTGTCTTAAGATGATCTTCCCCAAATCAATACTGAAAGCAAAACAGTTCTTGTTGGATTTTTGAAATAATTCGAACTAGAATTGGCCAAGTTTTTAGATTACGAAATGACAATTTTTCTAAAACACTAACATATTTTCTCTCTCTCTCTCTCTCTCTTTCTCTCTCTCTCTCTTTCTCTTTCTCTTTCTCTCTCTCTCTCTCTCTTTCTCTCTCTCTCTCTCTCTCTCTCCAAAAAATATATGTACCAACATTTGTTTAAATTGCCTCATATTTTCAAAACTTTTCTATATAATTATGCCATTTGAAAATGTTGATATCCGACATTTGAAAATCCCCAAAATGTAAAATTCTCCTGATTACTAAGTCTTCTAAATTTTCCGAAGTTGTCTTCCTGCTTATCTTGAACACGACTTACGATACATAGTGATATCGTCACGTGACCATTTTTCCACGTGTTCGTTTCTTGTTCAGTACAGCTTGTGTGTTTGCACGTCGAAGTATTTGGATTGGTCGTTAATATTTTTTGTTTTAGTTTTTATATTACTATTTTTTTTTTTTTTAAACATCTTTTATTGTCCAAGATTTTTCGCTTACTTGAAGAATATAGGAAGGCCTTTTTGTCTGTTGTCAAAGCTTTATTACGGAGGGGTGCGCAGCTCGTGTGGTATTGAAGAGTTTTGCCCAGACAATGGCAACTGTCAACCAATTAATCAGAAACAGTTTTGCTTGTCTTAAATGATCAGCATGTGAAATCTTGGCTTATTAGGGTTAAAAAAACAAACAAACAAAAACTCCGGCTTCTGGTTCTTGTAGAAAGTAAATAATTAACCCAGCTTCTAGACAAAACTTTTGTTTGCTAAAAATATAAATAAGGAAGACGTTTTGGAAAGATGAGTTTGCGAGCTGATGTCTTTTCGTGAAGAAACACTGCAGTGATTTCACTCAAAAGCATCTCCTGATGTCTGTAGATCAAATATCCACGTTATTGTTGATAAAGATACTAACTATACTACAAACTTTTCCTTTCGGAATAATTATTTCACGAAAGAACGGTATCTACTAAATATTTTTTCCTTTAAAATTAGGCTAAACTTTCTATTGATTTAAGTAATAGGAAAAAAAAGCCTGTAATTGATTTTAACGGTACATCTATTCATTTGCGGTTATTTATGTCGTAAGGTTAGGGAATCTAGTTTATATTTACATTTTTGTGGTGTCTTTTAAAGAGGTTTATCTTTTAGTGGAAAGAGTGTCATACGGCCCTGCCAAATGCGAATTATTTTGAAACTGATCGATTTGAGCTATAGATGGGACCCTAACAGGTACCACTATCACTTCGGGTTAGTGGGGCCTCACCATCAGATGCAGTTTAGTGTCATACATTAAAAAAAATTAGATTTTTCAGTTTTAAGGCACTTCCGAAATTTATTACTTTTAAAAGGTTTACAGAAACAAATAAGCATTTTAAAAAGTTTGCAGATACAATGAAATGTTAGAATTTATTTTCCAGTGAAAACAACTTTGCTTGAAAAAGAAAAAAATAATTGTTTGCTTATATAAGTTTATCCCGGCAAAAGTGGCACATCATAGCGTGATTTTTATTAAAGCAATTTCTAGACCATGTGGCAACTAAATGATAAATTTGTAGGGTTATTATTCCCATTAGACGTCATTTTTTTTCTCTTTTTAATCCTCAAATTCTAGATATAACGAAGTTGAAATGACAATTAGATTAGAATCATGGATTGCTGTTATAACGGGAACCCTATGAGATAATGTATCGTCTAGTGGCTTTTGAACATGGTTAATCTTGCTAAAAGGAAAAGCTTTTTTTTTTTAAAAAGTTAGTACAAGAGGAAAAGAAAAACTGTTTCTCTGACAATTTAGCCATTAGAATTTATTGCTTTTAAAAGTTGTATGAAAAAAGAATTTTGACTGGTTTTAGTTTTTAGCAGATTGAAAACTTTTCGAATTGTTTATTTCCAGAAATCGAAGGCTATTATTCAATTCAATGAATCTTTTTATTTTATCTTTTTTTTCTTTTCCTATTCTTTAAGGAAAGAAAAAAAACATTAAAAAATATTGACAAAAGTTTTACTTGTCCATTCAACTTTTAAAGCTTTAAGCATTTTTCTCCTCTTTTTAACGATTTTATCTTCATTCTTATTTTCGCTGTTGTTAATAACGTTTCGACCGATATATTCGCCTACCTACTCCAGGCAGCATCCGAACTTAGATGTCATTTAGTACATTTTCCTCCCTCCATTCTAATAACCACAACAAAATGGCAGTTCTCTACATCACAGAAAGGGCATTATCTTACGGTCTGTGACTAGTGTTTTAACTTCAATCTCTATTATAAGCGTCTTATCTATTTGTAAATTTATTTAAATCTTTTGGACACTCAAGTTGAATTTTAAGTCGCTCATTTTTCTTTTTTTATTTATCTTTTAAAAAACTTATTCTTCAGAGGTTTTAAAGGATTTTTCGTAACATTTATAATAAATATTTAATTTATCACAGGAAAAATCCATTTTTATGGTTTTACAATTAAGTTTAATAAAAACGTATTTGTTGCTTCTCTCTCTGTGCGATGGGAAGAGAAATAACAAATATTGAGAGAAACTGAAGTGAAGCACCTGTTAGAATTTATTTATTTTTGCCTTAAGATTTTGTTGATAGACGAACAGATTCAGAATTTTTAAAACTGTAAATATTGTTCTAAAAGTTCTTTCAAGAGGTTTATATTTCTATTTTTCAAAGCGAGGAGTGGTAGTTTAGTGGGTGGAAATCGGATTAGAAACTTAATTGTTCAATTTAGCAAAATTAACAGGTTGTTGGCTTGAGACTTAACGGTCAAGTCAACATTGAGCCCACTCGTTCCCATCCTATCCCCAAAGTTAAGCAATGATGAGCTTATTCAGTTCTGAAATGAGTGACCATTTATTAACAGGATATGAACCTTACGAATATCATTTTGAGTTCGGTTTCTTTGTTTAATGGCATATCAACCTTCGTGGGTTATTTAATGACAAAGCCATCATTGTAAAAGAATAGTGGTGATGCTATTTAAGCCGTAGCTGGGTGGGATAAGGGAGTTCGTACCTCTCTCAAGGGGCATTAGTCTGAAGGTGAATATAATAGTGTGATTTAAGTTCGAGCTTGTGTGTATAGAATTCTGTGTACACCCTAGAAGAAAAAGTTGACTTTCATTTGTCAACTGTTTGATGTCTTTCTAGTTTCTTGTAAAGTTAGCTTAGTTTGGTTTAAGGCCACTAGAATGGAGCACTGTAGATCGAGCTGTACAGAAAAAACTTCAGTTTTTATGACTGGTGTTCATTTTCATTGTTTTGTAATTTTAAGACTTTAGAAAAGCCCAAACTGTCGACTCTTGGTTTGGTTTCTTTGTTTAATGGGATATCAACCCTTCTCGGGCTATTTAATGCCAAAGCCGTTCTCCTAGAACAGTAGTGGTACTATTTAAACCCATAGCTGGAAGGATAAGGGGTTTCATACCTTTCAGAACGGTATTTGCCCGAAAGTGAACGTAATAGCGCGACTGGAGTACGAACTCGCTTACTACGATTCCGCTATCCATCGCTTTAACCAATTCACCACGAGGACACCCCCTCTCGACTCTTAGATGTCCCCTAAAATCCAATGATGGTCAAAAAGAAAGTCTTTGAAAAATGTTCGAATAATTTGGAATGTTAAAATGCCCTTTTAAGTCTGACGATACAGAGCATGGGCACCTCTGGTGTAACAGTTAGCAAGCTTGACTAGCAAACCTACACGAGTGAGTTCGAGTCTCATTGGGTGCTCCCATTCATTCGGCCCTGTGCCACATCAAAACAAAGTTTTGTAAATTTCTATATGCCAAGCATCGAAAGATTTGAATTAGATTTGGTGCAATATACTTGAAATGCTCTGGAGAATAAAGTAATTTCCAGTTCATTCAGCAACAGTGAAACTTTTAACGCTTTTTTTTTTTTTTTTTCCCATAAAAATCCTCTTTATAAGATAACTTTGAATTTTAACCGCCTTTCATGAATAAAAAACATCCATATCATTCACTGTTCCAACGAGAAGCTAACCGGTTCATAAGTTGTTTTTGTTTTCTTTGTTTTGGTTTTGTGCCAGTTTAAAGTGACCATTGTAAACTTTCGCAGCCACCCTCCCGCCCCATTTTTTTTTTTTTTCTTTCCTGTTTCAAGAAAATTTTTAACGGTTTAAAGTGAAAACTGTCTTCATTATTTTTGTATTGTATGACCCATGTTAATATCTACTAAAAGTCCTGCTCCTACTATTGAAGAGGGTAGATATAAAACAGGAAATGGAGATAAGTTTTGTTGTTTGAATAAGTTGTAGACAGATTACTTGAAAAATATCCAAAATTCCACTTCTCATTTCGAATACTTTTATTTTATTTATTTTAAAGTTATCACGTGATCTACATCTTTCCTTGACTAAAAATAGTGATGCTATATGTTTTGAAAGTAGAACTGATTAGAATTTCCTAGAATTTTTCATCGTTGTTGGGTGGGGAAACAAATAAAACCCTCTTGTGACAAATATAAAATTAAAATCTCATTGTTTGTCCATCTCTCTCTCTCTCTCTCTCTCTCTCTGTAGTTTGAGCTTAAGGACTATAATTATTTTGTCACAGAACTTAGTTGTACCGGGCCCTCATTGAGTATCGAACTTTGAAAATAAAATGGTCTGCTAACCCAGCGTGGTAAATTATACATTATCTAGTTTTCAATTTTTGCCAGGATTAAAAACTTCGTGGCGGGTAACTCTTGAGCAATCTTAAACATGTTTTTCTTTTCTCACACCTGTTTTTGTCTAATTTCCCTGAATAAGTTTCTACTTCTAATTATTTTTTATTTGTATATTTTTTCCTGGATGGTTTAAAGGTTGATGTCCCCCTTTTTAAAAAGTTATTTTAAGGATTTCTAAGATGCGTTTTTATTATTTCAATCATATTTAGGTATTAGAAATTTAGTTTTTTTTTAAGAAATTGAATTTTCACGAATGTCAATTTTTAAGCTTAACATTTAATAAAAGAAACAAAAAAAAAAAAAAAAAATGAAAGCCATGTGGTTACTTCACGCATTATATATACTCCAGTATATTTTTGTCACTCTCACTTAAGTTTGTGGCAGACCAAATGCGGTGGTTGCTGATAAGCAGTCATACTATCATATTCATATATATATATATATATATATATATATATATATATATACACACTTTTTCTAATGAAGTAAAATCAGACTTTGATCCATAAAATACAAAATTTAAAAGTAAATATGAAATAATCGTTGTCAAATGTCCTGAAAAATTTTTACTATTGATTTTACGGAATTTTAAGATAATCATTTTGTAAAAGTTAATTAAGTACTTTATTTGTGATCTGTTTTATAAAAAAAAATAAAGTTTAACCGCGCTTATTAAGTGGCTTTTTGGAATTGTTGAACTGTAAACAGAAACTTCAAACTTAGCTGAAAGCACAAGGCTAAATAGAATGATTGTGCTGCGCCAGTTTTACATTTAGGGTACAGCATTTAGAATTTTCTTTAACTCTTTTTGTTTGCTTTTGGTTTTAAACATTTACGCCGAAGAACAAGTGGAGAAATATTCACCTACCTCAATCACCAGGAGAAAACAGTCTTCATTTTTGTTTTGTTTTTAAGTGGAGTTTATTTGCGGATAGTTTTAAAATTTGACCTGAAAAATACGTGAGAAAAGTCTGAAAGAAAATAATGACATTTCTCTATTTTTGTACAATTCTTTCCCCTCAGATATTAATGTCTTTTAAAATACAAAACTAATTGCGTCAAAATTCCAATATCATCTCTCTCTCTCTTTTATATATATATATATATATATATATATATGTGTGTGTGTGTGTGTGTTTAAGGTTCTGTACAAGTTTCAACACTCTATAAATCCTGTTTTAAAAAATGATGGAAAATCTTTTTGTAAAAACTATAAGAAAATTTAACTGAAGTTTTATTCTTGCTTATCTCACTGACACGACCGCCACCATTGTTGATTCATTTTAATTCTGCCACAGGACTTGATTCACACACACACACACATATATATACATATATATATATATATATATATATATATATATATATATATATATATATCACATAAAATTCAACTTTGCTTCTCGGACCTTTTAGCGCCAGTCACTCAAAACGTTGAAATGGTGTTAAAAAAAAAAATCCTCATTACTCATTGTTTGGTCACGTGACCTATCTTGCACCAACTAGTTTATTCGTATTTCAGCACGAATATGCCAAAAAAAAAACAAAAACAAAACTTTTAATTCCTACGTAAAATTTTAATAGCATCTAAAATGATCTTGCTTGACGACAGCATATTTTATTTATTTATTTATTTTTTTTTCCATCTCAGTTTCATTGGTGTTCGAGCCAAATAGCTTCTTTTTACTTGGCGCAACACAATCTTTTAAACTTTTTTAAAACTAAAGTGCTTTTTAAAAATAAAATAAAATCTGATTAACAATAACATGGTCTGTGATCTGATTAAGTTTATTTCTTTAACGACACATCAACCACTTAAGAATTATTTAATACCAGATTTTGATTAATATCTAAATGTTTAGCTGTAATAACAATTTTCCATGTTCCATTACATCTTTTTAAAATGTCCCCTTTTAATTTCAACGGCATGGTATCAATTATTTCTATTTAATACAAATAATTTAGATGGTATTAAGTATTCCTATCCAATACTAATAATTTTTAAATGGATCTATCTGACCTTTAGATTAGACCCGGTAGGGTTACTCCACCCTTTAAAACCAGCTCCTAGTTGCCAGTGTGCTCAGGGCACGCGAGCTTGACTAGCAAACCTGTAAGAGCGAGTTCGAATCTCATTGGGGACCCCATTCATTTGGCCTTGTGCTACATCTAAGCAAAACGCTTAGTAAATTACTATTCAGGACACCCTTTTTGTGGATGGGTAGATGTCTTACCCCTCTGCAGGGGAATGCAAATCATTCTTAGTTAATATATCGCTTATAATTATGTGCCCTCTCTCCTCCAAATAAAAGTTGATTTTATTTTCTGCCTCTTAAAAATCAAAACGGGAATAAATTGAATATTTATTTATTTATTTATTAACTCCAACAAACAAACCGTAAATCGTCTTTTGCATAGAATAGAAGAAAAAAATTAACTCGAATAGTCTGGGGTGGTCCTTGTAATTCGGCTAATTTCGCTCAAATGAAAAAAAAAAAAAAAGTTTATAAAGATTTATCTCGGCTGCTACGTGACCTGATTCAACGCAAGGTCGGTTTTTATTTATTTACTTATATTTTCATGTGGGTCTCCTCCCGCCTATTAGAGGTTAGTGACAAATACCATCCAACCCCTTTTGGCTTTTTTTTTTTTTTTTTCTTAGATTAAATTAAATTAAATTTTTTGTGGAACACCTCAGATATCAGGGACTAACCATGACCGTATTTAGTCTTTTTAGTGCATTGAGGTAAGCTGCAGTTTTAAAAAAATTATTTACTTGTTTTTATTATTTTTAGGGGTGCGCCGCGCCCAACGGGTTTACGAGTCGTCTAGTTAGTAATCTTAAAAAATTTTGACAGGCGTAGACACTTTTAACAGCCGGGTGCATTTTTGTCGGGATAGACGTGTTTTGTACTGGGTTACCCGTTTCTGGCCCTGAAGTGTAGTTTTCGCTTACTATCCTCTTTGATTAAGGGGGAAAATGTGAATCTGGCCAAGAAATCCCAAGTCTTGTGTAAACAAACGACTTGCTTGGGTTATCAACACGTTTTTTTCCCCCACTTTTTAGTCTAAGAAAAAAAAATAATCGAATACCTCACCGACATATTGATAATTAATTTACATTTATGGATGAAAAAAAAATGTGTATGTGTGTATTATATATATATTCAAATCACGTTAGATTTTGGTTTACCGAATAAATTAATTGCTTCAGTGATTCGGAATAATTAAAATATAGATGTAGTCTTAATGGCGTTTCGCGTGGCGTAATGGTTAACAAGCTAGACTAACAAGCTTGTGGGTTCGAGTCTCACTGGCTCCATCATACAGCCGGCCTTGTGCCAAAGATTAATTAATAACTCGTTGACGTCTTACATAGCAAACACATGGTTACTTTTGTGATCATTTTTTTTTCTTTTTTAGCTGCTTGTGAAGAAAATAGTTTAAAACCGGAATATACATTTAAAGTCTAAATTGATCTGACGTCACAGAATCATACGACATTTGGCTTATTTTAACTTTCAACGATATTAATTTCCACTAATCCGGAATAAAATTCCGAATTGGTGAGTAGTTTTAACGGATGAAAAATAGATCGCTAAAAAGTGTGTGTGTTTTAAAGTTTTTCTTAATACAATTAAACTTGAATCAATTTTTTTAGCCAAGTTTGAGTTCCAGGTTTTTTTTTGTTCTTGCTAATTAGATTTTTTTTGGTTTGAGAAAATCAAATCTATTAAACGACTTAAAACAAAAACTTTATTCATAGGACACTTCACATAGTGTATTGATTAGCAAGCTAGATTAGCAGACCATTAATCGTGAGTTCAGTTTCCTTGGGCGCCCCATACTTCTGGCCTTGTGTCACGGCTTAACTAAGTTAGGTAAAAAAAAGCTATAATAACCAAAGAAAAAAGTTGAACGTTTTATTTATTTAAAATGAATACCTAAAAGCTTCAAAATTTAAAATATTTTTTTTATTTATGTACATTTTTAAACTTAGCTTTGTACGACAATGAAGAGAAACAGAAGTTAGATTATGTAGCGCCAAACTTCCAAGTGAAAAACCTGATTGGTTTGTGTTCCTCGACTCGAACACAGGCCTTTCTGCCGGTGTTAGAATCCACTAGGCAAGTCTACTCAACCCCCAAAAACCCAACCCAAAACAATATGATAAATACGAGTAATAAAAAAAATAGAATATATTTATTTTCACTTCGATTATGACTTAATTTTGTGTTTAGTCTTTATCGAATCTTACATGAAAGTATCGATTTGTGTCAAAACAAAGACAAAAATATTGATTTTTTTTTTTTTTTTTTTTTTTTTTTTTTTTTTTTTTTTTTTTTTAAGCACTTGTGAAATTCTGTTTACATTCTGACAAGGTTGTTGTTGTTGTGATGATAATATATATATAAAAAAAAAACAATTACTTACGAAATAAACTTAACGTTTTTATTTGTTGACTAAATTTTCTAAAATTTTCTAAAATAATTGTCATATTGACTTTAATAGTGATTTTAAGAGTTTTTGTTCATTCTCTGTTGAACAGGTTTTTTTTTTTTTTTTACCCTCCACAAATGTTGATAAATTGATTTAAGAAAATAAAATTATCAAATCCAACGTTTATTTTAACAGAAAAAGAAAATTGTCAAATTTCACTTTTGCAAAATGTATAGTTATTCAAAGTTTCAAACTTGATTTAATCCTCTTTGGGGTGCTGAAGAATTATAGCTTTTTATTATTATATATTTTATTTTATTTTTAAATGAATAAATCTCTTCCGACTGATTTGACATCTATATATTTGCTAAAATAAACGATGAAAGTGTTAAGTTGTAAAAAGTTTCTATTGCTAAAGTTGAAGTAATGAATACTTAAAATTCAAATGTTTGTTGATATTTAATGGTTAGTCTTTGTTTTTAAATGTTCATTTTCTTTTACATGAAGAAAAAAAATCCAGTTTAGATAGCAACAATTGACTGCAAAGTTGTTTTTTTTTTCTTTTAATTTTATAAAAAAGAGAAATAAAGGCAAGCCTGGTTTAAGTCTTAAAAACTTGTACGTTTTTAAGTAACATTTTTTTTTTATTGTTATGTATTTGAAAAGAATGTTACAATTGAAGTTTTATTTTCTTCTATTCTGTCAACATTTGGCCATAAGTTGAACTTCATTTATTTTTTAAATAATTGTTTTTATGGCTCTTTTGGCATCTGCTTTTTTGTCTTACATCAACCTGTAAAAAAAGAAAAATCTTTGCCCAGAACATGCAATATTAATACAATATCCATATACAAATCATATTCTATTAAGTAATTCATTTGATAGTTGAGAAAAAAAAAGTTCAATTTTTTTTTTTTTTTTTCTGAAGTCCTCCAATTAAATCTTTTTTTTTTTTTTTTTTTTTTTTTTTTCTTTTTACTATATTGCTGTTTTTGATTAGGCAATTTGTTCCATAAATATATTACTCTACGAGCTTTGAAAAAAATCCCATTGGATTTGTATATTTAGTAAATTTTCAATTCGACGAGAAATATTAAAAAAAACAAAAAAAAAAAAAACGACTACGATTATTAAAAATTATCCACCGACTTTTAAAAATTGACGACTTTCTGAACATTCAAAACTTTGAAATTCCCTCAATTACATGAGTTTAGTTTTATCAATTTTGCGATCACTTCAGTTGTAAATTTATTTGAATTCTTTATTAAATTCAAGAAACTTTACACTCGGGAAATTGTATGTTTATAAGGCCCCCTCCACCTCTGGTATTTTAACAGCCGTCTTCAAGAAACAGAAAAAAGTCTGAATTTGTCATCTTAACCTGACACATCAGTGATTTACTTAGCTTTTTGCTTAGATGTGACTCGAAGCTGTATGAATAGGGCACCCAATGAGACTCGAACTCACTCGTGAAGGTTTGCTAGTCTAACTTGCTAACCATTGCACCACCCAAGGCGCCCTAACCTGACATATTAACTCAAAACGTCCCTGTGCATTTTTATTTGTAAATCACAAAATACAACAACGAATTGTGAATACCTAACAGGGATAAAGTTGAAGGATATTTATTTTAAATGATTTTAATAAAGTTTTGGCGTCAAATCATTATGGTCGATATTTTGTGGTTTGAAAAATTTCAATTTTAAGTACATTTTGGTTTAGTGTTTTAAAAGGAAAAGTTTATTTTCCAAAGTTTCGGATCTTTGCTTTAAGATAATCCTTGTTGCCCGTGTGGATTCGATAATTGTTCATATTTTAGATTTTTAAAAAGTGGTTAGTTGTTAATTTTTAATATTGGTTTCAAATTTTATTTATATTCATTTTAGCCCCAATTCGGAAAGTGTTTTGCAATACAAAAACTAAGCGAAATAATTTATATTAAATCAGTTGATTTATTAAATCTAGATTTTAAGTTAAACGAATTTTAAATTGGTGACCTTAACCCTTAAGGAAGTTTTTCTATCCAACGAAACTTTTTTTTTGTTCTATTTATTAAAATTGATCTTTTTTTTACTTTTCAAAAAATGTAATTTATTGGTAGTTTTGCAAAAATAAAATTTAAAGTTTTAATCTTAGTTTAAGAAAATTATTTGTCATTATCATATCAAAAACTGCTCCAAACCACTGCTGTTATGACCTTTAACCTCTCGGGTGGCTAATTTGTAAAGAAACTTGACGTGCTAAGCAAGATAAACAAACCCATATCAATAGTAAAACCTGTTAGGGTCTTATTTATGAGTTAAATAGATCTGTTTGAAAATGATTGATACTCAACTGGACCATCTGGCCCCACCAAATCCTCTTGAGAATCGACTATACACCAAATGTAAATAAGAACCCGATTCTCCAACCATAAAATAATCCTAGACGGGTTGAAATGCCGCCACAATCAGTCTATCAAAAGAAAAAAAATAATTAAAAAAAATCTTTTGAAAGATCCTGTTAAATTGGGTTAATTATTTGGTCTGGTAGAGTGAATTTGATTGTTACTGGGTTCCCCAAACATATCCTTATGTCAAGCTAAGATATCTAAGTATTTCTATGTGAGTCAGTAGATGGTAGTATTATTTATTGGGTAGATATTTTTTCTCAGTGTAGTCCCCAAAAAAATAGTTTTTGCTCATTTTTTTTTTTGTGTGTGTGTTGACAAGAGGGAGGAAACCAATGGTTATTAAGAATTTGATTGTTTTCTCTCAGACGTGAGTAGCAATAACTTTCCGATAGTTTTTTTTTTTTTTTTTTTTTTTTTTTGAGGAATTGAAAATAGACGACCCGTGAATTCATGATATTGATGTTCCTAGTTTGGAATGAATGATAATCCTCTCATTTCATAATCATCTCCAATATATTAAAACTTTTGGATGATATATATATATATTATTTCAATGTACAATACAAACGAAATTGTCATCCATTTGCAAATTGGACTGGAAATAGCTTTATTTACGTTTCAAGTTTTTTTTTTTTTTTATAAAAAAAGTCCTGTGTGCCTCATTTTGCTGGGTCACGCATAATTAGAATCTTTCTAACACGGGTAGATATTGATGTTTAGAAAAATGATTTATTTGCAGGCTTTAATTTCAAATCAAAATCTTAATTTGGTGGCCAAAATTGTAAGTCTTTAAACGAATAAGATAAATTCGAAATTTTTTAATCGCCAATTGTGGTGAAGATAATAATAAAAAAAAAAAGTGAGTAAATTATCAAGTTTTTCTTCTACCAGTTAATGTGGGGGGGGGGTCATTTGGATACTTCGAAATTTATTGTCTGAAGATAAGATTTCACCTAAGACAAAATCAATAAAGAACACCTGTTATTAAAACTGAATATTTTTTTTAATGTAGTTGACGATCAAACTTATTTTCTTGATTTGTACCTAACCGAGCAAAATAGCAAAGAAATTTGTAGATAATTAATTTTAGTTGGAATTAAATTTTACATTAGTTAATACGGAATGTTAGACAAAATATTTGCATAAATTATTATTTTTGACTCGAGTGGGGCTTAAAAATCTGCCTATCCTCTGCTGAGGGGGTAAGACCTTCACTTCAGAAAAAAAGGGTCTCTTGGATATGACACTAAACTGCATCTGATGAGGCTCTAGTCCTGAAAAGTTGGGAAGTGTACTCCTAGGCCCATCCTGACCTGGAGTGTTAGTTGGGTTCCATCTAAGAGTATTCATCCGACTTCCTAACAAACCAGATTAACATGAAAGGAGTTAGGGAGAACGAATCGAAACTCCTCTGTGACCGTTTCCAAAAAAGAAAATTCTTGATCTCATTCGCATTCTCCATTTTTGGGTTGTCTTAGGCACCAAGCGAGAAACTCGGTCCTGACTGTGTGGAAAAAGGAAAACAAACTCTTAAATAACTAAACAAAAAGGTGAATATCAAATGCACAATGTACGCGATTCCCTAACTTCTTGGCATAAAATAACTAGATGGGTTGACATGCCGTTAAAATCGCTCGAAACTTTTCAAGATGGTGAAAGTTTTTAAAAATACAACTTTTATCATTGAAGGAAAGTGATATTTTTGTCCGATTAATCTACTAAAAATAATATTAAACATACACATCTTTTTACTGTTTTAATTTATTTTGTTTTGAATTGATGGGATAAAATAGTTGCATCTTTTTGGGTGCCTGCCGTAGAGTCGTGATTACTCGTTCAATTAATCAAAGTTAAACTTTATTTTTGTGATCTGTTAACTATTATTTTGGTCTTTCTTCTGTGACTCTATTTTAGCCTTGTGCCAGACTAAGTTGTCTTAAGCATTTATAGTATTTTTATTTGTTTATTTTTTAAATACATTTTAAAAAATTATTTATTTTAATTGATTTCTTCGTTTTTGGTCATTTGATGTGATTTCCCACCTGTTTAATATTTTGAAGGATTGTTGTCTTGGAAATAATTTGAAATTAGTATATTTTTCTATGATTTTATTGTTTCCTTTCTATAAATATGATTTTTTTAAATGTTCTTTGTAAGCAGTTTTGATATTTATTTTAAATAACTTTTTGGACGTGTTCTATGATTTTTTTTTTTTTTTCTTCAAATTCTTCATAAATTTTTTTTCTAAAATATCAAGTCTATGCCATGATTCAACATAAAACACGTATTTTCTGAATGTTTACTATTTATTTTTCAACATATTTACACCTGACCTCTCAAGAATTTATTTTATTTTCATTTATTTAGGAAATTTCTCCATGTTTTTGGTAAATTTCAAATTTTCCTGATACAAAATTAGAAAAACAAAATTCTCATGGTGATAATCATAAACTGAATAAATTTAAGAAAAATATTCATTTGGACAACTTTAATATTTAAAAATGTTCATAAAGAAATCTATATTCGATTATGAAGAAATACATTGGGATTTCAATCAGATTTTGTTAATATTCTTTCATTTATTCATATCCCGGTTACTAAAATAAAAGGAGGGGAGGACATTATCCTAAAATAAAGATTTTAGTTGCAAGTATAATTTTGATTTGATTTTTATTGAAAGGTGGATTTTTTTTTTTTTTTTTTTTTTTTAATACAAAATGATAATGAATTAGATATTTACTTTCGGTTCCCTTCCCAAATTAAATTTTTCCCGAAATCTAAATGAAAAAAAAAAAACAACTTCTGGGTGTATCACTTGACAAAACAAAACTTTATTTACATCCCCCTTTTTTATTTATTTCATTGTGCAATATCTTTTTTTTTTTTACCGTCAGTTATAGTAAAGACTATTAGTTCCTTCTCTTCCACACACACACACACACACACACACACACACATATATATATATATATATATATATATATAATCCAAGGACTTTAGTTTCAGCACCTCATAACTATTTCCCCCCTCCAGATTGGGTTGACTGAAAAAAACATTTTTTCACAAGAAAAAAGACAGGAATTTTTTTTTCTTTTCAAGACGTGGGGGTGGGGTTCTTTTATTTATATATATATATATATATATATATATATATATATATATATATATATATAATGATTTATGTTAAATTTTCTGTTCTATTTATATTTGAATTTCTTTCTCTCTTTTTAGTGTTGTTTTTTTCTTAGAATATTTTGTCTTCAACTTTATTTTTCTTTCATTTTCTCTTCTCTTTTTCCACACTTATTCTCTCAGAGTACATGAGTGCTTGCTGTTAAGTGCTAGATGTCCATTTAGTCTTGCAAGCGATTGGTAGTGATTTAGCTGCTGGCTGCCCCTCTGCAACCTTATTATAATTTTTTACAATAGTTTTGTGTGTGTGTATTAGCAATTGCTTTCCCCTTTTAAAAATCTTTAAAAAAAAACACCTCATACTTATAGTAAATAAAGTTGCCATTCTGTAATATCTAATGTTTTTATTTTGATTCAACCAGAATGTAATACAAAAGATCTTTGACAGCACAAGTACACACTTGGATGGAACACACACATATATATATATATATCTCATTAAACTTGAGTTCTAGCTTTAATTTTTATTTTAAAAAATCCTCTTTTCAAAATATCTCATTTCACCCCCTCTAACTTCGTGTATAGGTCGAATGTTGAAGACTTAAGAAAAATGACTGGCATAAATCTACATACACGAATAATAATTTTCTTTTTTCGTAAGGTGGAAATTCAGACACAAGGACGGGGAACGAATCTTGCCTTAAAATACTTAGAATTTATTACGATAAATCGAGGGTCGACCTATACACGAGATCAACTTAGGCATAAACATACACGGTATATCACTTGTTTTAAACCGCGTGTGTTAAAAGAACAGACATCCATTGATTAAAAAAAGAAAACATTTTCACATAATCCTTTAGTTTTCAAAAATTGTGTGTATCTATCTATCTATCTATCTAAAAGTTTGTTAGAGTAATTCTTATATAGAAAAAGTGGTCTTTTGAAATTTGTTTAAATTGGTATATCTGCTGTCTCAAATATTCAATATTTAAAAAATCTATTGAAAAATCAATTAATGAAATTTTGATAAAGCTTTTCTTGAAATTTTTGCTCCTTTTTGAATATGAATTTGACGAAAATGGATCTTTCCATTCAAAGTGAAATAATTAGGTTTTGTCATCGACGTATCAACTAGTCGGTGATCGGTCTTTCTAATTGTACAATTTTCATGTACAGACGATCTTTTTGCAGCTAAAAGTTAACATATTTCCATTATAAAAAAGGTTTAGATAAAAGCTAGGAAAGCTAACAACTTTAAAAAAAAAATGTTTAAGTGATATTTTATTGAAAGGGTCAACAAAATGTCTTCCTTCTGCAGTAAGGTGACTCAATCGAATTGGTTGTAAATATCTATTAATGTTGTCTGTATTTAAAGAAATACATGAATTGATTATTTTAACACTTATAATTTATTATGAAATTAACTTCTAGATAAAAACTACAAATTTTATTCAAGTTATATTTTGTTGAACGATAGGGACGGATGGGGAGACGGACTCTGGGAATTCCTTGCTTATCCCCACGACTTAAAATCTGTACCTTATGCCTGTCATTATTTCCAACTGAGCAACAAAAAGAAATTTGGTTTGCCTATAGGTTCTTCTCTTAGAGGTGTTCTTGCATTCATTTATCTTGAATTGCTTGAATCTGGTACTTTTAAATATATAAGTTGGTGATCGTAGTCGAGGGCGACACGAAGGCCCCCTTTTCATTTTACTTATTTACCCACATGAACTTAATTTAAAGATTACTGAGCGATTAAACAAACCTTCCTATAAACCTCTTCCTCATATATATATATATATATATATATATATATATATATATATATAAAGAGACGCCTTGTAGACCAGAGATGGCCAAAGTAATGAATATGGGGGTGGTAGAGGAAATAAAAGCTTAGAGATCTGAAGTGGGTTGATAAAAAGTCGTAATTGCAGTGGAGTTGATTTTCAGATTTAAAAATCCTATTACTTTGAACAGATTCTTCACTCTGCACATTTCTCTTTATTTTATTTTACATATTCATTTATGGCAACTGCATTTTGGGAATATGGAGTTTCTCATTGATTGCCATTGCTCCCAGTTCCACTTTGGTCTGGAGTGGTTGTACCTGTAAGGGCGCAATCTGTGGGTCAAATATACGTTTGAGATAATTTTGACAATGGTTTACAGCTGTATTTGTGCTTAATATAAAGTGGATAACTGTTAGAAATGAGGGTGAGGAGATATATATTAGATATATATTTTGTACCTTATATAATTGGAGACCGCATTTGTTTGACTTGGGAGTGAAATGATCAAAAAGGGTTCACGTGTGTGTGGGGGGTGTATAAGGATTAGATTCCATTTAGTTAGTAATAACTCTTCATAACCTTCTAAAGACAGGCCTGTTGGCAGGGTTTAAAATACCCTCACCGTATTCGGAGGAGTAAGACCCACCAAAAAAAGGTATTCTAGGTATAATACTAAACTTGCATCTAATGGGAGTCTCTAATCCTAGATAGGAGAATGGAGTACTCTTGTCACCATAATCCTGACCTGGAGTGGTAGTCTGTTTGTGTTATGGGTAAAATAGATCTATTGAAAAATTATTAGGGTTAGATAAGAATGCTTGCATCCATATAACAGTTCAAGTTATTTACATTAACAATTATTTGAAGCTGTAATTGGTAACTAATAATTAGTAATTGCTTGATTATATAATCAGGTTGATGGTCTGAAAACTTGGGCGAGTCCTGTCGTGTATGTGTGTGTAATACATTTTTGTATTTACTATGCATGAACATTTTATAAATATATATCTCTGACAATTTATGGAGGTACCAGTGGTGTAATGGTTATCGTCGTAGGAAATGGACACGGCGACACAAGTTCAAATCCTGGACGAGACTGATTGCATTTCACATAGCACTAATACCCTTGGGAAATGTATGAATCCAATTATTCTCCCTCCAGCTATAGGTAAATAGTAGGGCAGACTAGGTTCTTCAGCCTTGGTGAGGCAACTAGTCTAGAAGGAAAACTCTGAATTCAAACCTGTTAAACTCTGCTTAAAAAAATTGACCTTGTGTCATATCCTGCCTGAGCGGAGGGGTTGGTGTGTGTGTGTGTATATATATATATATATATATATATATATAATCTCTGACAATGCAATCCTTTCTTTTCACCTTCCTGTCTACAGTGTTTTTAATGATGTACCACATTTAAAATGCAAAGTACTGTATATTTTTTTATATGGTATGCATGAGGCTGAATACAAATTGGAAGATTGTGTTGCACCAGGTATATTAACATTCAAAACTTTGACTTTTTCTTGAGGTCAGACTCCAATAAACAAGTTATTGAGCAAGTATTCTATATAAGGACATTAAAAGATATTTTCTAAGCTTCGTCTGACACAAAGCCAAGATTGTAGAGGTTGTAGTAAATTCAAAACTTGCTAACAGCAGCTTGTGAGATGTGCTGATTGTTATTGCTGATAAGAACATCTGATTTGTTTCGTTAGTGACAATGTACTTTGTCTAGTTCAATGCTATTCATAAATTCAATTCTTATTGAATCTTGACATTTTTGGCCTTTTGTCACATGTAAGCTCAGCTTAGCAAATGACTGTGACTTGGTGTGCCTGTGAAAATTTAGTTACATGTGTATACTAGCTAAAGTACCCATCTACATCAGATAAGATGTTGGAGGATTGGGAAAATCCATTATCTATAGCAGCTACGTGATGTATCTTGGTCTCAAACAACACTGGAAGCTTTTTCGAAAATACATTAGACACCGTCAAGATGACCACTAATAATTTTCAAATATATTCTCGGACTTATATGGGGGGGGGTCCTTGTCGTGTAATGGTTAAAGTGATGGACTGCTGAATCGTAAGCGAATTTTGACTCCAGTTGCGCTATTACATTCACTTTCGGACAAATACCCTTGGGAAAGGTATGATGAACCGCCTTATCCTCCTAGCTATGGGTTAAATAGTACCACTGTTTTTCTCGAAGAATGGCTTTGGTATTAAATAACCTATAAAGGTCGATATGCCATTAAATAAAGAAACCAAACCATATATATTTTAAAAACAACTAGCTAAACCTGTTGGAATTCAGGGATTTAATTAGTGTATACAAATAATGTTATGCAATATTTATCTATGAATACACCACAACAAAATTAATAAAACAGATAGGATTAACTTTAGAAGAGAATATTTTCCTCATTTAAAACCTTATAAAAAGAACTATTTTTTTCTTTAAAATTACCACTTTTTGTGACCTGGCTTTAATTTTCGATAATTTTCACTTGAACATTAAAAGATGTATGAAAATAATTTTTAAAATTTAAGCAGATCTTAATCTAAGGACTTTTAGTGTTGCTATTTGTAGACTTGATGCATTTTAACCATCTCCGACAGCGTCAAGATGATATCTGATAGTAAAAATTTGATATACACGTTTGTTTTTAACACTTTATGAATTTAAAAGATAAAGCACTTGTTAGTTAAGATTCTAATATTCCTGTAAAAGAGTGGTTGGATGTGGCTGAATGGAACTGATGTCATCTGTTAAGATGGTGAGAGCTGGTGAGCTAAGAATGAATTTCACAATTTTGTTCCTCTGCTGATTTTTTTTATAATGAAAACATATGGGTACGGCAAATAAGTTTTACTTAGCTTTGCCCATTTCCTCCCCCTGTGTGAGGTATGCCAAATTCCAAGAAGGAAGGTAGATAGTTATTTGTATATTAATTCTTTTGGAACACCATACATATGTATGACAATCAGTAGATTTTTTTGTATTTTTTTGGGATCATTTTGATATCATTTTTTTTTTTTTTTTTTTTTTTTTTTCCAAATACTTTTTGGAAAATGTAAGTAAATGCAACCATATCAAAATGTACTGATGTAAGAAAAAAAAAGTTATCAGGGGATTTTATTTATAGTTGAATTGTTTGTCCACATTGAATGATTCAGTTTTTATATTAAACCTCTATCAGGGCATTTAGATATGTGATATAAGTTAAGTTAAAAGTAAAGTTAGCGACCATAGTCGAGGGTGACCCGAAGGCTCCCTTTTCGATAGCTACTACACCAAGGTGTAGGGGAGGGCGCTGCTCCATTCCCAGGATTGCTCCACTTTACCCTTGAACCGTACCTTATAATGCTGAGTGTTAAGCAAGGTGGTATCAAGTACCATTTTTAAAGTCTTTGGTATGACTCGACCTGGGATTGAACCCAGGTCTCCTTGGCCATTGGCGAACACTCTAACCGCTGGGCCAATATTTGATATTTATTCTTAAATGAAATGAAAAATGATTTAACATTCTATTTCAAAATTGTGATGTATATGCTATTTATAGAAATAGAATGTTTAAAAAAAAATTATATAATGAACAAAAGTGTTTAAAAGAATACAAATATTTCTATAATTTATTTATTTACAAAAAAGTTTTAATGAGTTTTGACCTTAGCTCATCAAGAGGAAAAGTTATGTCTTAAGAGATGTAAAGGAAATTGAACTGGTGTCTCAGTGTCTCCAACCAACTTTTATAAGATCTCTTATTTCAGACACCAGGCACTGAGCTCTCCATTTAGGATATTTGTTTAATATGTGGGCAGATGTGCTTCTAATTAGTCATCATTGCATAGTCAAACTTTTTGTTCTATAGAAAATAAGGTCTCTTTTTTTTTTTTTTTTTTTTTTTTTTTTTTTTCAGTCTCTTGTTTCAGAACTAAAAGTTTCATTTCTTTTTAGTTATATCTTCCTCTGCTGGTTAGAATTTGAGCACTTTTCATTTTCTAGAAATGTTTTTCTTCAGTTTGTTTGTTCACCTGCTCATATATATTTAGTTAAAACTTAAAAAAAAAACTTTTTATGCATCTGAAACCTGGTCAGAAGGAAAGAATAGTAATTTTTTAAGGTTCTTGTCTCTTATAAATATCAAAATGTCTGAGGAAGTCGAGAATTTAGTGTATATAGGTTTGGTTTGTTTGGTTTTATGGCATATCAACCTTTGTAGATTATTTAATGCCAAATCCATTTTTATGTAAATAATCTGTTCTATTGAAAACAGTTCAGTTTAGTATAAGTACACAGTTTAATTGTCAAAAGCATTTCCATTTCAAACTATTTAAGCAGTTATATGTAATAATTCAGTTAAGTGTTTTAATGCAGTTTTAATGTCGAAAAACAGTTCTATTTCAAATAATTCAGTTAAGCATAAGCACGCAGTTTAAGTGTAAGTACGGTTTAATTGTGAAAAACATTTCTATTTTAAGCTATTCAGTTTACTCAATTCATTTTAGCATAAGTATGCTGTTAGTTCTATTTAACCCATAAATAGGGCCCTATCAGGTGCTACCACTCCGGGCCAGAGTGGACCTGGGAGCGATGGCAATGAAGGGGTACTCCGCATTCCCCAAAGCTCCAGCACTGCTGGAACCTCACCATCAGATTGTTTAGTGTCGTATGTTAGGGGGGTGAAAGTGTTAACCAATGGCTTATGTTTAAAGAAAATGGGGGTGGAATGCCTTTCTTTCACTTCAAACTTTAATTTTGTGACTTGGATAAGGAAATTTTAAAACGGTGGTTGTGTATATTTTGGGGGCTGACACTTTGAAATCTCCACAGTATTTTAAGTTTTTGTTAATTTTTGTATAAATGCATGTAAATTTTAATGTTTTTTTATTTGGGTCTTATGTAAATGAAAATATGCAAATTTACCTGTTTTTACAAAGAAAATAGGTTAATTTCTAAAGTTTATGATCCAGGACAATAAAGTTTGAAGGAAATAATGGTAATTTTTCTATGCTTTTACAACATAAGCAATTGGTTTGGTTTTATGGCACATCAACCATTGTTGGTTATTTAATGCCAAATCCTGTTTTTACATATATATATATATATATATATATAAAATATTTGTTAACACACTTTTTTTTTTTTTTTTTTTTTTTTTTTTTTTAAGATACGGTTAAATGATCAAACAGTTCTATTTAGCTTAAGTCATTTGTTTGCACTCAGACAGCTCTGTATGACCCATTGATAGCACCTTATCAAGTGCTACCACTCTGGGCCATAGTGGACCTGGGAGTGATAGCAATAAAGGGGCACTCTGCATTCCCCCAAACTCCAGCATTGCTGGAGCTTCACAATCATTGTTTAGTCTTATATATCCATGAACCTCGTTGAGGGAGGTGTCTTACCCCTCTGCAGAGATGCAGTCGATGTATTCTACAACCCCAATGGATTGGGCTGATAAGCAATTCAAAAATAACATGCTTTTCAGAAAAGAAACTTGTGTTATTTAGTGTTAATAAAGATGAAAAGATTTCCAATTCATTGCAGTTATTTTATTTTTTATTTTTTATTTTTTTACATAGATTTGGTTTGTTAATGGCATATCAAATTTGATGGCTTATCTATTGCCAAAGCCGTCTTTGTAGAAGAATAGCAGTGATACTGTTTAACCCAGACCTGGGGTGCGGTGGATAAGAAGTTTTTTTTTTTTTTTTTTTTTTTTTTTTTTTCCAAAGAATATTTGTCGAAATGTTAACTTGAAAGTAAAACTGTATTTTAAACACTTTGATGTCACTATCCAGCACGTTAGCCAGTACGTCATGGGGACTCCCTTTTTACATAGACTTTACTAAGGTTTTGTTAATCTTGTCCGTAGGCTTCTGATTGCTTAAAAGTATCTGCTTTCCTAAACATTCACCTTAGATTTGACACAAAGCCATAAGTATGGAGCGCCTTGTGAGGTTCAAATTCGCTACTCTCTAATGACTGGCTTATCAGACTAGCTTGCTAACCTGACAAGGTACCTATTTGTAACTTGATACATTCTATTTAAGTGAATTGTTATTCATCATCTTCATCATTTGCAGTCTGATTACCATGGAACAGTCACTGTCAAGTCAGCAATCTCCATGGCTAGTTTTAACTTGCTCCTTTCAGTAACTCGCTCTCTTTTGCTTTCATTTCCTGGGGTCAGTATCTCATCACTGTATCTTTGATTCTCAGGCTGAGCGGTCCTTGCTGTGTGTGTGTATATGTGCGTTATATATAAATATAATTTTTTTTTTTTTTTTTTTTTTTTTTTTTTTTTTTTTTTTGTCACATAGTTGGTAATATATGGTTGTATTCTGCAGTCTGTCATCTACAATACGATCTGGCTATGTTAGGTTCTTCTACATTAGGATATCATTTATACATAAGAGGCCTGTCTGTCTTATTGGCTTCTTCGTTTTTATTTTCATTTTAAATTGGCAAAATTCCTCCATGTCTTGTGATTGCTATAAACGAGATACACCATGTGTCATTGGTGTTGCTGCAAGATACATTTCTATAAAGACTATAAAAGCAGCAGTGTGTGTTTATTTTTTTTCTCCCTCTCTAGGATTCTGTGGGTGTGAAAAGATTGAGAAACCCTTAAAGTAAGCATTAGTAAAGTAAAGTTGGCGACCAGAGTCGAAGGTGACCCGAAGGCCCCCTTTTCGATAGCTTAGTCGTCCACCGACTGTTTCCTTGTATCACAACCCTTCAATGTGGCTAGACATGTTGGACGCTTCAAGCTGCGATTGAGACCCACCTAAGTCTATGTTAAGCCGATAACTTGCTGCACTGCCATTTCAGCAACCTAAGTCAGCTCAGGAATTTAACACATTTCGTATCAACTTTCGTTTGTTTACATTATTGGGTACCAGAGTGGTCAATTATGAAATTTTTCGTAAAAAGGAAGTGACTAATTCAGAGAAAAAGGAAGCTAAATTAATTCTAGAATAATCGTTAAATTCTTTTAAAGGGCTCAATATTTGTATTATTATTGGTTTATTTTGAACTAAATAAAACAGCTCAAGTCTGAAATCTAGATTTCACTGAAAAGCTCTCCTGGAAAGCTTTGTAAAAGATTCATCTAATGGTTTGTGGGTTAGGCTAGCAGACAATCACTAAGTTTGATTCTCACTGAGTACTCCTTACTTCTGGCCTTGTGCCACATTTAAGATTAGTAACTCGTGCACATTTACTCACTCACTCTTTCATATATATATATATATATATATATATATATATATATATATATATATATACACACACTCAAATGTCTTTTCAAAAAGTTTTAAAATCTAGTGATTAGGCTTTTACGACCACTGATTCTAATCAGTTGACTGTTGACCCTGAGTAATTACCTAGGTAAAATGGCAAGATAATTTTTTTTTTTTTTTTTTTTTTTTTTTTTTCTTATCCATCAAGGTTCTGTCTACTGTAAATGGCTTTTAAAGCCAATCCCTGTCAATACCTTTTGACTTTGATTGGTTTAAGATATTTTCTGATATTTAGGTGGAATATTTCTGTTAAGTTTTGTCAAACCAACCAATTGGGAGAAGAATCTTTTTATGATTTTTGCCAAAATCTTTCCCTGGTCATAAATACTTACCCACATTGGTTTTCTATTGATTAAAAAAATAATTTTAGAATTTTTTTTGTCTTTTATTGGTACTCTGTTTTATAAGTTTTCAATTTTTTTTTTATTTATTTATTTTTTTTTTTTATTTTATTTCCCAAAATAAAGTTGAGTCATCTATTATTATATAAATATTTTTTTTTTTTTTTAAATTTTATTTATTTATTTTTTATGGCATATCAATCATTGTAGGTCATTTAATGCCAAATCATCTGGTTTATACCTGTTTTAGAAATTTTATATATTTATATAAGTCAAAGTTAAATCGGTCCAAGTTTTTCTATGTATCACTTACAATTCAATTTAACACAAGTCATTTGTTTATACACAGTTAAATAATCTAACAGTTCTATTTCTGACAATTCAATTTAGCATTATTCAATTATTTGCTTTGTTTGAATGTCCAACAGTTCTGTTTGACTCATAGATAGGACCAGAGTGGATCTGGGAGTGATGGCAATGAAGGGGTACTCGGCATTCCTCAAAGCTCCATCATTACTGGAGCCTTGCCATCAGATTGTTAAATGTCATATCCTGGACACTCATTGGAAGGGGCATTACTCCTCTAGAGATGCAGTTGAAGTATCCAACTACCCCATCAGCCAAATGGGTATAATGTTGTTTGTATGTGTGTGTGTACACACACACACACACACACACACACACACAATTTGTAAAATTGATGTTGACCACAATTTATGTTAAGATGTTTATATACTACTATATTTGCTGGCATAACAGGCATGAAATACAAGTTTATTTGGGGTCTTCATCTTGTCCAGACCCTGTAATCATATTTACCAACCCCTCCGCTCAGGCAGGATATGACACAAGGTCAATTTTTTTTAAGTGGATTTTAACAGGTTTGAATTCAGAGTTTTCCTTCTCCTAGACTAGTTGCCTTACCAAGGCTGAAGAACCTAGTCTGTCCTACTATTTACCCATAGCTGGAAGGAGAATAATTGGATTCATACCTTTCCTAAGGGTATTAGTGCTATGTGAAATGCAATCAGTCTCGTCCAGGATTTGAACTCTTGTCGCCATGTCCATTTCCTCCGACGATAACCATTACTCCACAGGCACCTCCAAACCCTGTAATTGTCCATGATGGTGAGCCTCTAAGTCCTGATATCAGCATATAGAATATGGTATAATGTTTACATACTTTTTGATTATTTAGATGTGTGGAGTTCTTACAACTGTCATCGGGCCTGTAACATGGTTTAGTTGTGGGGACTGCACTAACATAACATGTCTTGGGCAGGAATAGCCTAGCAAAGTTTAATTTTCTTTCTCCTCAATTGGTTACTATACCAAGGTTAAAGAACCCAGTCTGCCTTTCTATTTCCTCACAGCTAGCTGGAGAATAGTTGGATTCATAGCTTTCCCAAGAGTATTACGACATGTAGTTTTAACTCTTGGGGTAAGAGCCTCCATCACCTCTTTCTTTTTTCTTAATTCAATAAAGGGATTTTTACAATATTAACACCCTCCTGATATATTTTCGTTAAATCGTTGAAATACTTTTTGAAACTAAGACTTATCAAAAAATTCTTTACAGCAAGTTCAAAAATTTCTGTCTGCTTGAACTAAAATCCAAGATATTTCATGATTTTTAAAAAAATATTTGATTTCTTTTTCAAGACTATGAATACAAATCTTAGCAATGTTAGGCATTATTCTAAATTGAGCCTCTAAACTGTTGAAGCTGCTTGCATGTTTCAGAAAGTGGAAGGAAATGAAACTTTATTTTGGGTCAGAGTGGACCTGGGAGTAGTGGTCACAAAGAGGTACTCTATACTCTCTTGAGTTCCAGAACTGGAGTCTCGCCACCTGATGCATTTTAGTGTCATACCCAAGACACTTTTCTTTCCCCCCGCCTCTCAAGGTGGGGATAGTTTTACTCCTCTCTGCGGAGGATACTGTTAGTATATCTTAAGACTCATAGGCAGGGCTACTACAGCCTTGTTGATTGTAAACTTCGTTTATTTTTTCTAAAAACTTGTTTACTCTTTGAAATAATTAAGATGACTTGTCAAGAAATTCTTTTAGAAAGTTTAGAATTTCCTATCTGTCAGCTCTAAGTAAAATCCTTGAGATATTTCATAACTTTATTTTTATGGTGTAAAGATATGAAAAAGATTTTTTTTTTTTTTTTCTAAGAAGACTACATTGGTGTCAAAGTTAATTACAGAAGACTTTTTACAGACATCCAAATGTTGTCTGCTCTTCTGGACATCTGGTTGGGCAACATGGCCTCGACTTTTCAATAAAGACCGTTACTTAAAAATATAACGTCAATTCTCAATGTTTTTAGATTAGAGTTGTCTAGATCAGAGCTTTATATAACCAAATTTAATTTCCATCCACTCTTAAATAAATTAATTGAATATTAAATTATAAAACAACAAATTTACCAGCATTTGAGACAATTTTCATGTGAAAAAGATGGGTAAACTATAAATGCAAATTTTTTTTTTTTTTTTTTTTTTTTAAAGGAAAGGATGGCTTTGGTGGGCAATGAGATAAATTTTAGGTTGCAGGACCGTGAATTTAAACTGCAAATCACCACATTCTATCTTCAAAGTCTTCTGTTTGTTTAGTAAATAGTGCACTTTGTCAAACCCAGATTCCACCATGTATGAACTTGAAAAAGCTAGGAAAATAAGCTCAACAGTTGCACAAAATTTGAGGTATTTGGTTATGTTTGTGTTTTGTTAATTTTTTTAGTTTTTATCTTTTTTTTATCCTGTATTATCCAATTGCTTTAAATGTGTACATAGACTTCACATCAAGATCGAAAGTCATTTCAATAACTTCTTTTAGAAAGGTGTCTAAATTTGCACTTTCTACTTCAACATTGTTTGTTTATTTAAATGACCTGTATGTTTTGAACTGGTTGTATGTGAATGACACGTCACTAGTGGCCATCACACCTAATTAGGTATTCTGCTTGGTGTACAATATCTGGCAATTTGTCTACATGATCCAGTAATATTTACTTTTTGTTTTTGTTTTTTTTTTTCTCCTGTTATAAAGGGATTTATAAATGCAAAATTCTAAACTTGCTTCCTGTGGACCTACGATGCGTTTATTCACCCTGACAAAATTTTCTCTTAGAGAAGCCCTGTTGTAGATTCAAAAGAATGTGCATTATATCACACGCTCATATATATATATATATATATATATATATATATATATATATATATATATATTAGCAACCATAGTCGAAGGTGACCTGAAGGCTCCCTTTTCAATAGCTACTACACCAAGGTGTAGGGGAGGGCGCTAATCCTTTCCCTGGATTGCTCCACTTTACTCTTGATGCATACCTTATATTGCTGTGTGTTAAGCAAAGAGGTATGAAGTATAATTTTTAAAGTCTTTGGTATGACGCGACCTGGGATTGAAACCCAGTCTCCTGGCCCATTGGCAAACACTCTACCCACTAGGCCAATATATTTATTCTATTTATTTTAATTCTTTATCTTATTTTTTTATATAACTTTTACTCAACCTCTTTTTGAAGACCTGGTAAAAGAAACAATATAATTGCTGGATCTTTTTTAAAACAAAAAAACAGTTCTGGCAAAAAGAAAAAATGCTGTACATTTTTTTGTAATTTAAAAAAATTTTTCTCCTTCATTTCAAAAGTTTTCTTTGGAATATATAAGATATAATCGAATGGATGAAAAGGAATATTTCTTTATTTGTTTGTGTTGTTTTTTTTTTTTTTTTTTTTTTTTTTTTAAGAACGGATATACTATTATAGTGGCAACAAAAATGCACTGGTAATGTCTATTTGTTGAATGAAAATGATTTTTTGATATTCTAGTGTCTTCAACTGACCTTCATATATATCTGCTGTTAGAGGACAACTGACAAATGAGCTCTTTATTTGGGAGGTCTGTTAAGCCTAGAAGAGGTGTTTCAAATTACCCACTACTGCTTTGTTTATTTGTTTAGGTGTTTTCTGAATCTATCCATTCTATTTTAAAGTGGCACCATTCAGCTTGATGTTAAATCCATTTGGGTTCAGTGTTTGGAGACATTTTATCCATTCTTCTTAGTGTTTTTCTATTATTGCTCTGATATTGTCCATATTAGCCCAGTTGGCTGAAGGGGCCATAAAATATGCTGAATGTATCTTGGCTAAGGAATAAGATACTCCTTTCCTCAGTGAGTGTCCTGAATATGACACTAAACCATCTAATGATGAGGCTTCTAATATGGAGCTTTGGGGAATCTGAGTTACCTCTTCATTACCTGCCATTACTCTCAGGTCCACCCTGACTTGGATAGTAGTACCTGTTTGGGTTCTATCTATAGATCTTTTTTAACCATTTGACTGTGTGCAAACAAATGAGTAATGTCGAATATATTTATCAGTGTTAGATAGCAATATGTGAAACCATTTAACTGTACTAACAAATGCTTAATATTAAATAGAATTACTCACGTTAGATAAGAATACATGCAACCATTTTACTGTGTGCAAACAAATGAGCTCTGTCTTGTTGAAAATTTTACCTACAAACAATTCATTTACAAATATATATAACATGATTGGGCTTTAAATAACCTACTAGGGTTGATATACTATAAAACCCAACCAATTTTTTTTAAATGATTAACTTTGCATCTGTTAAAATTGTAACTGTTTGAGTAGAAATATTTTTGTGAAAATCTTAGTTTGTTAATTCTGTGTCCGTAACTTTTAAGTTTAAAGTAGAATGACCATTCTTATTTTACAACATTTTTTTTTGTTTTTTTGGGGGGTGGGGGTGCAAAGCGTGTATTCGGGTGAATAAATTAGATTTTGCAATTTGATTTGTGCTAAGTTTTTTTTTTTTTTTTTTTTTTTTTTTTTATCTCTGAAGCTTATGACCGAGTTAGTTGATTTGAAGTGTGAGCTTCATAGTTTGTTTTGATTTATTTCTTGGTCGGACAAATTTGATGGATTTTATCGTAAGCTTCTCATTCTTTCATTATTTTCTATGTCGTTGCTTTCTATCATTTCTTTTGTTTGGTTTGGTTTCTTTGTTTAATGGCATATCAACCTTTGTAGGTTATTTAATACCAAAGCCATTCTCCTAGAAGAACAATAGTGGTACTATTTAACCCATAGCTGGGAGGATAAGCAGGTTCATACCTTTCCCAAGGGTATTTGCCCAAAAGTAAATATAATACTGCTACTGGAGTACGAACTCACTAAGATTCCACAGTCCATCACTTTAACCATTGCACCACGAGGACCCCCACCCTTACTTTTGTGGTTATTCAGTTGATAGTTCAGTATACCTGGTTCTTGAACAAAATAAGCTGCACTTTATATATAAATTTTATTTTCATAACTATTTCTATAAATCTGGTGGCATGAAAAAAAACAAAAACCCACATAATCTGTAAATGAAGAAATATATTACAAAATGATATTTGAAGAAGAAAAATTTTTTTAGATAAAAATAAAAAACATCTGTACTGCTTGAAAATAATCAACCAATACCACAATGCCTAGCCAAAAAGAAAAACAGCAGCAGAGTTATCTAAGTTAGTATGTAAAAGTATCCAATACAGTAAGTAAAGCAAAATTAGAATCCCTAAAAGAGCCAGAAACTACCTAGCCAGGTTTCACAACGGATTTTCACTATAAGTCCGATTCAGAATTTACATGAAGATTCATTAGGTAAAACTTGGGTAATTAGTTTCTGGTTCTTTTTATTTATTTTAATCAAAATGTAAACAAATGAAAACTAATACATAAGGCGTTATAATTCCTCTGCTGATGTAGGTCGCCTAATGGCTGTGTGGTAAGATACAAAGTCTAGGGTAAAGTTGGTTGAGTTTCGATCCGAGTTTGAAGTGTCCTACATGTCTAGCCACACTGAAGAGTTGTGATACAATGAAACAGTCTCTCTGTAGATGACATATATGATGGTATATACCACATGCTTAAACTAACCAACTTTTAGAGTTCATAATTATATAGTTGTAGGTTTTATACCTCTTCTGTTTGAGGAATTTTGTATGCAAACCTTTTTTTTTTTTTTCGATGGATGACTTTGTGTGTGCGTGTGTGTGTGTGTGTATATATATATATATATTACACACACACACGCACAAATTTCATTAAACATAATAGACGTTTTCTGTCTACATATTTTCTTCTGGATCTGTTTGTATTCCTGTATTGCTTTTATCATATTCAGCGGGGATTGATTTATGTATTGTCCATAGTTGTATGTATCCCTAGAACTTTCTGCCCGACTTTGGGCCATCATCAGGGGAGGATCTATTACAAAAGTAACTTGTTTTTGCATATTACTACTACGTAAGAGCGTCTTTACCATTGAGGATTATAGCGTTTGCTTTTAAATAGTAATATGCAAAAACAAGTTACATCACTTTTGTAATTGATCCTCCCCTGATGATGGTCCAAAGTTGGGCAGAAATTACTGGGATACATACAACTATGGACAGTACATAAATCAATTCCTGCCGAATACAATGAAAGCAATATGGGAATATGAACGGATCCAGAAGAAAAATATGTAGATAGAAAATGTCTATTATGTTAAATGAAATTTGTATTAACGAAGAAATGCTGCCTGCATATATATATATATATATATATATATATATATATATATATATATATATATATATATGATCTCAGTGAATCAAGTTTGTGTGTTTTTTTTTGTTTAAGGAAAAGAAATTCTCGTTTCTTTCAAAAATATTCTTTGTATAAATAAGGTTCTTAAAATTTTTAATCACTTGCAGGAGTTCTGTGTGTGGAAAATTTAAGAAACTTTGTTTTAATGTTATCATTATGAATGTAGACATTATGATTTATTTAATGTGATATTATGGGGTAATGCTTTGCCCGCTAGATTAGCAGACCATGGGTACTGCATTCAATTCTCACTGATACCCCACAACTTGGCTAAGTTTTGAAAATACCACTCATAAAATGAACTAATAGAAAATAAAATGACTACACCCTCCTGGATGCTGCAGACTTAGCTCACCTGGTATGTTCAAGAAATCAGGGTACAACTGATACATCCCTTATTTTAGTACCTACACATGTATATTCATCAGTTTATGTTGTAGTCTACTTTAATCCTGCTATATTAACCTATATATTTAATCTCGAGTAAATTAAAATACATATTCAATATGTGGATATTTTATTTTCTGTGTGTGTATGTGCGTGTACGCACAAGAGACATGTGGATAAAAATATCTTATACTTGCATAGATATAAATCTTTTGAGATATTTACTTGACCGGAGAGCATTAAGTTTATGCAAATATTCTGCATATTTAATTTCAAGCTTATTTACATACAGAAATTAATTTATTGTTCAGTAATTTGTGTTTATTTTATCTTTTTTTTTATTTGCACTTTTGATTGATATACGTGTGTATTAATGTGTGTGTGTGTGGATGTATTTTGTCATCCACAGACTTTTGTTGTATCTCAACTCTTCAGTGTGGCGAGACATGAAACCTGCCCAACTTTACATTAGACTTTGTATCATACCGCTTGGTCAACTGTCGACATACGTCAGCTTGGGAATTATAAGGCATTATGTAGTAGCTTTCGTTTGTTTACATTTTGCCTTACTGGATATCAGAGTGCTCAATTCATACGAGCTTTGCATTACGTGAGTGGCAGCCGTTAATTCCTTCGCCAGAGTGCTCAGCCTCTCTCTCTCTCTCTCTCTCTCTCTCTCTGTGTGAGAGTGTTATATTATATATATATATATATATATATATATATATATATATATATATATATATATAAGGCTGAAAGAAATTGACAAGTTTGGAAGGTTGATTTGGTATTAAGGAAAAAATTTAGCCGTAAAATTTTATTATTTTATTTTATTTTTTTTTGTAAAGTTAGCATTAAAAAGTATAAATTTATTTATTTATTTTTTTTTTAAAAAAATCACAATTCAGTCAATGCAGACATCTGAAATAGACTGATATTGGTCCTAACTTATTTTGGGAGATATTTCTTGACTGTAGCATTGAATTTTGTGGGTTGACTTCTGTTAGACCATTACTCTTATTACTTGGAAACTGGGGAAGATCATATATTGGGCATTTATTTTTTTTGGATGGGGGGAAAAATGGCTTTAAAAACAAAAGTTTTATGCCCACGTGTAGGATGAAAACTAGCAAAATAAAACCAGTGGGTAAAGTGGCAGAGGCAATAATCCCACTCACTTTCAACCTCACAAATTCAAGTCGAGTGGAATTTTGACATATACAGCAAAAATATTTATGCTTATATGTATTTAAAAAAAATTTTTTTGTAAATTTTTTTTTTTTTTTTTTTTTTTTTTTTAAAGATTTTTTGCTTTACCATTGTCAGATTTTTTTGTTTTCTATTTTGATCTGATTACTTGGCTAGATGATTTACAACACCGATTTTTATATTTTTATAATTTATGAAAATGGTGCATAAAGAATTATAGACCTGAAGACGGTTTTGAAGAAATTGTATTGAAAAGTTTTTCCCTAAATTTAACCATATTTACTAATCCCTCCGCTCGGGCAGGATATGACACAAGGTCAATTTTTTTTTTTTTTTTTTTTTTTTTTTTTTAAGCGGAGTTTAATTGGTTTGAATTCAGTTTTCCTTCTAGACTAGATGCTTTACCAAGGCTGAAGAACCAAGTCTGTCCTATTTACCCATAGCTGGAGGGAGGATAATTGGATTCATATTTATGTGAAATGCAATCAGCCTTGAATAAAATTTCCCTAAATTTAACTTGCACACACATATATTCCCTTATCTCCAAGCTATGGGTTAAATAGTACCCCGATTGTCTTTCTACAAGGATGGCTTCAGTATTAAATAACCTATAAAAATTGATATGCCTTTCAACGCAGAAATCAAATATAAAATCTTGACACGTTCACATCCTAATGATAAAAATATATATTTATTTCACTGTGCAAAGATTTCATTTTCAACATAATCTCGTTCCATATCAATATATGTAATTGAGCTGTGATTATTAGTCACATTGTGTATAATCTGCCAAAAGATGTAAGATTAAAAATTCACTTAACGACTGAGGAGTTATTGATACATTCTTACACCCCCACCACATGTATATAGCACCCTGGCAAAGAAATTAACGGATGCCACCCGCATAATGCAAAGCTCTTCTAACGAATCCAGTATTCAATTGTGCAACATATAAACAAACGAAAGCTAATACAAAATGTATTATAATTCCCCAGCTGATGTAGGTTGCAGAATTGGAATGAATATATATATATATATATATATATATATATATATATATATATATATATATATATATATACATTTTTTTTTTTTTTTTCTTAAATCATGCCTTAAATATGAAAGTCATTTGCTAAAACGAGCTTATTTTGATATCGGGCCAGAAGTCTCCATGATGTTAGGGCTAAAGTACTGAACATGACTTCAAAGAAAGTTTGAAAGGTAGTTTCTGTTCTTATTTCATTTGAAATGTAAGCAAATGAAAGCTAATACATAAGGCGTTATAATTCCCTAGACTAAATCTCTCTAGGGCCCTACTAATCTCCTTATCCCTCCAGCCCCAATTAAATAGTATCACTGCTATTCTTCTACAAAGATGGCTTTGGCATTAAATAACCCACAAAGATTGATATGCCATTAAACAAATAAACTAAACCTTGCTATCTATTTTTTATTTATTTTATTTCATGTTATATATGAAAAACGTTTTGAAATTTTTTTCAACCTGTAGTCTACGAAAGTTTTTCAGTATATATTAACTGAAAATAATTGTTTTTTTTCTTTTAATTTATTCATATATGCTGTGGTCATTTTGGACACATTTTTAGCCTATTCCAAATAGGAACGATCCATTAAATTCTGGGGGCAACATACAAAGTGTGGTGGTGGTGGGGGGGTGAGTACGAAAAGTTGGTGTTATAAGAATTAGGTAGCCAAAAATTAGTTCACATCACATTCACCAGTGAAGGGTGATTGATTTTTTTTTTGATTTTTTATTTTTATTTTTTTTTGATTTTTTAGTGAGTCAGCCCTATCTTTATGATAGGCCTATGGTTAGTTTTCTTTCCCTTTTTATATCTTTGAAAATAATTTTTTTCTTTCTAGTGTCTATTGCTATAGTTTATTTATTTACTTATTTATTTTTTTTAATTTATTTATTTTTTTTTTCCAGTTCAAAAATTTTATTAATGAATTATCACTTTTAAAAACTTTTTTATATATAGTTATGTTTTGGCTTCTTTGTTTAATTGCATATCAACCTTTGTGGGTTATTTAATGCCAAAGCCATCCTTAGAAGAAAAATAGTGATTACTATTTAACTCCTAGCCAGAGGGGTGGAATAAAGGGTTCATATGTTTCCCAAGGGTATTAGTCTGAAAGTGAAGGTAATAGTGCTACTGGAGTTTGAACTTGCTTACTGTTACATTGCAGTCCAGCATGTTAGCCACTATCCCATGAAAATGCCTCTCTCTCTCACTCTCTCGGTTTCAATATTTAATTTTGAAGTTGTCTATTCAAATTATCAATGAGGTGTGGTGTGTGTTTGTGTTTTTTATTTTTTATTTAAGGGTAGCATTGATTCCAACTTTTTTATTAATTAATATCTGACGTTTTGTTTGAACCACAAGAATACCAGCCACATATGTATTTGTAAATATTTGTCTGTGGTTTGACTAAAAAGAAAAAATTTACTCTTTATCCTGCTATGTAATACAGATTTTTTTTCTAAAATAATGCTGAAAACATTCACGGGTATATTAGTGACTAAGCATTGTGCCTGTGTTTTTTTAGTGTTTTTGAAGGTAGTTTCAATTTGTAATTGTTCCCGCCCCTTAAAAAAACAACAAACAACCTGATTAAATTTGGTTTTATACTTTTGTATACAAATAGTGACCCTCCCTCCACAAAAATGAACACAAGTGAAGCTATATGAAAATGAAGACTGTTAATACACACATACACACATGTTTGATTAAATAAAGACACATTTTGTCTATAATTTTATTAAAATTCTTTCAAATTTCCTGATAAGTTTTTGGTTTTAGGTTGGAATTGGTTGATGAATTTACTGAAATTATCTCAAGCACTTTCGGGCCTTTTCATAGGCCATCATCAGGGTTTGTTTGCAAGTGTAAAGATTGTTGTTTTGTTTTTTTTTTTTTTTTTTTTTGTTTTTTTTTAAGTTTGCAAAAATCATGTAAACATAGTTGGATTAAACTGAGATTCTGATGACATCGAATGAATTTAAAACAACGCTATCAAAAGAAATAGAATATTATCAAAAAAAAAAAGCTAAAGGCGTTTCAAAACTTAGTCACTATTTTCAAAGTTAATTCCATTAATTCTATTTTTTTTTATATGTGGGGCTTGTCAGGAAACTTGAAAGGATCCTAATAAAATTATATAAACAATTTTTTTATTTAATCAAACATGTTTAAATGAAGGACTGCTACCCAACTGCACGTATGTGTGTGAGAGTGAGTGAGTGTATTTGTTTTGTTATAGTCGTCATGAAAAAATTATTCATAATTCCTTGTTTCATGCCTGTTTTGGCAAAGTGTTTTTCAAAGACCAAAAAGGCCTAAATTTTAACATGCATTAAAATGGCATCCCTTCATTAAAACTTACAAACTTTTATCTTTCTTATAAAAGTTATACACAAAACTATTGCTTCTATAATATATATATATAAAATTATGAATGAATACACGAGATAGTGATTTATTAAAACCTTTTTTGTAAAATCATAAAAATTAGATATCCAATGAGTGATAAACTGTGTGTATATATATATATATATATATATATATATATATATATATATATATATATATATATGTGTATGTATATATATATATGTATATATATGTATATATATGTATATATATGTATATATATATATATATGTATATATATGTATATATATATATATATATATATATAATCTCTTTAAGAAAAAAACCCGAAGACCGGTTAATTCAGGATTATAAATTTACTTCCATCCTGTTTTTCAGTTTCTGGTGTGAACCAAAAACATGAAAAAAATTTTTTACAGGACTTCTTCAGATCCAATGGATTATATATATATATATATATATATATATATATATATATATATATATATAAGAATTATCAGACTTGTATTGTTTTTTATATAACATACACACTTAAGTGTAAATATAGATTTAAAAAAAAAAAAAATGATTATGAAACTGACTTCTGTGGTAAACATTTTTTTAATTTCAAAGTTTTAGTCTTTTTAATAACTGAACATTTTTAATTTTTGTTATATATATATGTGTGTGTGTGTGTGTCTTCACTCTCTTAAATTAAACAAACTACCTTATTAATTATATGTAATAGTAATTTGTATGTTAGAAATAATTTTGTATCTCTAAGTAGTGGAGAGCTACACTATAGCAAATTTTATACTTAAAGAGTATGACTTCATTTTTAAAACTTTTAGCCATTGTGAGATGAATTAATAATTTTTTTCTTTATGAAACTCAATCAAGAAATAATTTAGGTTTCTCTCATTTGTAGTTTAATTTGGTTGGCTAAAGATCCCAGACTCATATTATGGATACCTTTTTCCTAAGCTTGTCTGATTACTGCTTTTTAAATCCTAACATTATGTATTATTCAAACTGTTAGGTTTCTCCCAGTTTAAATCTCAAATCCATATGTCAATTTGGATTTTTTTTTTTTTTTTTTTTTTTTTTTACTCCCAAACTTAATTGATGTCAGGGGTCAAGTTGTGTGTTAAGCATTTTAGATATGACTAAGAATATTTACAAACTTTGTTTCTAGTTTTGTTTACTGCAGAAAAATCACACATTAACAATTATTTATTTTTATTTCAGACTTCAATAATGAAAGTTTAAACTGTGGTAAGTGTTTTCTTTTTAGTTATATATAATCTATCTATCTATCTATATCTCTCTCTCTATCTATATATATATATATATATATATATATATATATATATATATATATATATATATATATATATAATATAAATTTACATTTTTCTATAAGTAAGTTTAAATTTTTTTCTAAATGAAACAAGTGTTGCTCACCAGATACATCAGTAATCTACGACTTATCTTATGAGTGAGATGTCTTGCTTTAGGGGGGGACAGACGTTATTCAAATGATTTACCTGATGTTTATAGGAATTAATAATCGGTATTAATAAGAATGCTTATAAAATTATTCTGTGTATACTAATAATAATATTCTCTGTTGTGGTGCAAGACCTCCCACACAAAGGAGTGGGGGTCTTGGTATAATACTAAACTGTATCTGATGGTGACACTCCATTTTTGGGGCTCTGAGAAATGTGGAGTTCCCCTTTATTGCTTATAATTCCAACTCCATTCTGATCCAGACTTGTAATACTTGTTACGGTGCACCAAATAGATATGTTTAAAAATATTTCATATTCAATTAAACTGCGTACAAAATAAACCTCTTGAGAAACAACAAAATGTAAACATAAACAAAGAATGCAATTCCCTAACCTTTTGGCATAAAATAACCCTAGACAGTTTGACATGCTGTTTAAATCGATCCATCATAATTAGTATTCTATGGTTACTTATTTTGACTTGCATCATTTTTTTTTCTTCTGTGTATCAAGTTTGGCAATGAGTGTAACAACCATTACAGGTAGTGTTTAGACAGGTAATTATGGGAGAGTGAGAAATATATAATTTTTTTTTTTTTCTTTTTCTCGTACTTTCTGAACCATTTTATTTATTTTTCTATCTTAGATGTATTAAGACTCTTTTGGGCAGAATAATTAGTGATGGAACAGTACAGGGGAAATAAGGATTCATGTCGTCTTTCCCACCCACCCCTCTTTCAGAGGGAGCAGTATCAAAATTTGATATTTGTTCACTGATTCAGTTTTTAATGCTGCCAAACATTAGGCCACCTTACACCACACACATATACACATGTTATGTATAGATGTTTATTCATCTTCCCACATAATGCTTTATTGTTCATCTAAATTTCTGAGACTAAGTTCAATAATTTTTATCACTTAGAAACGGTGTATGGAAAACAATGAAGATGACAACAATGGCCCAAATATTCTTAGTGATAAAAAAAAGACTGAATCACTTGAGTGATTTCATCCACAAATGTATATAGTTATTGAAAAAAGATTCGGCTTATATCAGTATATTGCTGCAGACATTAGGATGTCTACCAGCTTTTCCACCTTGTTTATGAATAGGTACTAAGACACAGGTTGAACATATTAGACACTTGCACATTAAATATAAAATAATAAAACAGTTTAAAATCGTTGTTTTATATCAATCTTTATGTTATTAGATATAACATATATATATATTTGTTCGATATAAGCTCACGTGAAAATTGACAAAGTGAAACCCTCAGTCATGAGCTTTTATTCTTTATATTTCAAGTATGAAATATAATATTGTGATGAACCCCTGCATTTTCCGTAAAAATTTTGTTAATTGAAATTATCATCCACAGACAGTTTTGTGGTATTACAACTCTTCAGTGTGGCTAGACATGTAAGATGCTTGAAGCTGGGATTGAAATCCGCCCAACTTTACGTTATGGCTAGTATCATACCGCTCGGCCAACAAGCGAACCATATCAGCTCGGGAATTATAAGACATTATGTAGTAGCTTTCGTTTGTTTAAATTTTTGCCTTATCGGATACCAGAGTGCATAATTCGTACAAAGAGCTTTCTTGCGCACGATTCATGAGCATTGATTTAATCGTTCATTTGGCTTTTTGTTTAAAGTGACTATTTAGCTTTTTTACTAACTTTCCTAAATCTCAACTAATCTTAACTCTTTTGGAGATGAATTTAATCTGTAACTTTTTGTAATAAATACTCATAAAAATGGCTTTAAAAATAAAAACCAACTTATGGCCTTTCTTTTGAGTCTGTTACCTCTAATGGAACTGTACAAGTTAAACTAGACCTCATCAAAATTATTTATTTTTAGATAGAATTTTTAGTTTACTTTGATCTTTAAAAAAAAAAAAAACCTCTTTAAAAAATACATCTTTTTAATTAACTTTAACAAATAATTAATTTCAATTTTATTGCCATTTTTGTCTTAAAAACAGAACAAGTCAGAAAATATCTGAGTATTGTGTTGATATAATTGTTAAACATATTTGTAATGTGTATGTATACATATACACAGTATGTGGTGTTTTTTTGTTGTATGTGTTATATATATATATATATATATATATAGTGTTGGTTGTCACTATCTCAGTTCATGGTTTTGTGGTAGAGCTATCTTATAAGTAAATGAGTTTTTATATATATTTAATACCATGGAAGCTTGTCTGCGACCACTGGTTCCTACCTGATGATTGTCATAAAACGTCATGAAACCTGTAGTCGCCGACAAGCTTCCATGCTATTAAATATATATGAAAACAAATATATTTATTTATTGTGTGCAATATATATATATATATATATATATATATGTGTGTGTGTGCATACATGTTAGTTTGTATGTGTATATATTTAAAAAAAAAAAAAAAAAAAAAAAAAAAAATACTAAGGCACATATTCACCCCAATACTCTATTTCAAATATATATGTATATATGTATATATATATATATAACGATTCTTATAAGACTAATTGCTATATTCATCCCAACTTCTCACCCAGAATCTGTATATACAGTCAAACTGAAAGTCGTTTCTTAATTGATTATCTAAGTTGAGCAATGATGTGCTGGTCAGTACTAAGATGAGTGACCAATTAGGAACAGCAGATATACTAAGCAACCTATGCCCCAGATTTAGACAGATTCTTATTAACTAAGATTTGCTGACTGTTATTGTAGTGAATTTTCTCCCCCCCCCCCCACTTATTCATTTATTTATTTATTTTTTTTACCTATTTTTTGACATTCTTTATTTTAAACTGAGTAAATTTATTTTCATAAATGATCCTGATGATTTTTCTTTTGTGTTCTTGATTTGTTTCAATCCTTACTATATTAAAAAAGATCAAAATTGTTAAATCAGACCAATGTAATATAGTTGTATGTGTGTGTGTATATATATATATTGCCCTAGAGATTGTATCTCAAATGTTAATAATAAAGATAAAACCGTTGACTAACTTGCCATTTATCAGATAATAGTGATATAAAAGCTTATATCAGTGCAAGGCCACTTCATTTTTTTTTTAATTTTTTTTTTTTTACTTATATTAAATTAGTACTTGTAGATGACACAAACACCTTGTAATATAAATTGCTAAGAAACAAGCTACAAATATAAGAGGCCATGTTTATAAAAACAAAACAGTTAACCAAGGAATGGCACACTAAATATATCTAAATATGCAAATGCTAACTTTGAGAAAAAAACGTTTTAAATACTATTAAGAGTTTGTGAGAACTTAAAATGTGAAAATATAAATTTAAGTGTAGACTGAAAAAAAAAAAGCACCATAATGAAAAAAACTTTCTCTAAAAACAAAACCATACCAACTTTCAAGCTTTACTGGGTTTTTTTCCTGATTAAAGTGTTTTGTACGAAAAATTCGAAACATTTTTCTGTAAAAGATTAAATGAAACTTTTGTAGTTTTGTTTAAAGACAGGAGAAAATAAGTTAAAAGAGGGGGTTAACAAAAAAAGGTCAATCATTGTCTTTTTATAAAACTTTATGCTCATCACAATTTTTTGTGTGTACATAAACACTTATCAGACTTGCTGTATTTTTGTCATTTGTTTATATAACAATTGTATGGAATGAATTGGTATATTAAATATTATTTTTGATTACAATTTAAATGATTCAATGACTTAATTATAAACTTAATTTTTTCATTAATACCAGAAGAGTCAATGGTTTGTTCCTATCTAGAATGTCTAACTATGCTGTGAAAAAACATTTTTTTTGTACATTTACATTAAAACTCTCTTAACAATGAAGATTTGAACAAATTCGTATCTTATTAAACATTAGATATCATCTTTTTTAAAGAATAATTTGAAATATCTTTTAATTTATAATTGTTGTGCCATGTTATAATGATAGACTCTCTTGTTGTACGAGGGCTTAACAGTTCTACTTTCAAATGATTTGTTTATATTGGTGAAGGTACGTGTGGAACCAGGTACTCTCTTTTGGATGAGCTGATGACAAAAGGATGGTGCTCCAATGTGCCACTGATTCTCTAAACGACATTCCTCAAGTTTAGGATTCAGTTTTTTTTATTCTCAGAGCCCTTGCCTGACCAAGGCTAGAGAACTCGGTCTGCCCTACGATTTACTCATACCTAGTGGAGGAGAATAGATAGATTAATGCCTCTCCCCCTCAAGGCATTAATGAAAATGAGTCATAAACGGCATCAAACTGGACTTGTCAAGTCCTTTTCACTATGACAACCTGTGCAACTTCGAGTAAAGCATATAAAAAGTCATTTGACGAGACGGAGAGTATAGTAATATTTTCCGCCAAAATAAATTTATAATGACAACATAACCAGGTTTGAGTTGGAGGTGCCCGTGGTGTAATGGTTATCGTCGTAGGAATTGGACACGGCGACAAGAGTTCAAATCCTGGACTGATTGCACTTCACATAGTACTAATACCCTTCGGAAAGGTATGAATCCAATTATTCTCCCTCCAGCTATGGGTAAATAGTAGGGCAGACTCGGTTCTTCAGCCTTGGTAAGGCAACTAGTCTAGGAGAAGGAAAACTCTGAATTCAAACCTGTTAAACTCCGCTTGAAAAATTGACCTTGTGTCATATCCTGCCCGAGCGAAGGGGTTGGGTAAATATGATAACCAGGTTTGAGTTTCCATCTAATTACACTATATACGCTCTGAATGTGAATTTTGTTATATACCTGCAAGGGAATAAGTGATGTAACAATAGCCATACATTGAGCACTCGCTTAGATTTATAGGATATTCCTCATATATTCTATACAAGAATAATCCACTCCCACTATCTTCGGACACTGACTGAATATATATATATATATATATATATATATATATATATATATATATATATATATATATATATATATAGAGAGAGAGAGAGAGAAAGCAAAAATAAGTGGTGGTTGCATATCTAAAAAGAGCACTCGATGCTTAAAAAAATAAAAATATCTGTGATAGGTTAAAACTGTTAATGGAAGACTTTCGTTTTTTTGTTGTTTTTTTTTTTTTTTTTTTTTTTTTTTAAAGAGGTAGCCATATCGATTGATGATTTAAGGCTTTTACAAAATGAAAAGTGAAGTAAGTTTTTAACAAGTTGAATATTTTAAGATTTTTGGTTATATATTGGGTGTGCCCAAAAAACACTCCTCCATTTTTAAGTAGTTATAATTCAAAACTTATTGGAATTTTTATCAATCTGGTTATATCGTATTGATTAACTCAAAATATTTCTTTGCTCACCAGCAGAATCACTACACACCCCTCCCATTACTATGAACCAGTGATTTTCTAGAATGGTTCTAACTTGTGCTCACCTTATATATATATATATATATATATATATATATATATATATATATATATATATATATGACGTAATTTAAACATCAAACGCTGATTTGCCAGTTAAACGGCTAACTTTTGCTCACTATACATATTTTCCCGTAGGTTTTTGTATTTCACATTTCTAATCATCCATCGTTAACTTAAAATTATTAATATCACCCCTCATGGTCCTGATGATGGTTCAGTAGAACCGAAATGCTATAGTGTTGACCCATTAATAAATCATTCCTTCCTCTTGGATCGTTGTTATCAGTTTTTATATATATATATATATATATATATATATATATATACTCCTGTATAAATGTACTATATATCCGAAAAGTCTTTTAGGTATTTAAAAAAAAACAAAACATGTATCTATAATTTGTTCATTTTTATAGCATAGAAAAAAATTATATATACTCATTGGCCTAATGGGTAGAGTGTTCGCCAATAGTCCGGGAGACCTGAGTTCAATCCCAGGTCGTGTCATACCTAAGACTTTAAAAATGGTACTTGATACCTCCTTGCTTAACTCAGCAATATTAGGCATGTATCAAGGGTAAAGTGGAGCAATCCAGGGAAAGGAGTAGCGTCCTCCCCTACACCTTAGTGTAGTAGCTATTGAAAAGGGAGCTTTCTGGTCGCCCTCGAAATACAGTTGCCAACACACACAAAAGATATATATTTCCTGAGTGTGTAAGACATTGAGACTTATCAACTTGGCACTGAGAATAGAGCTTCAGATTTTTTTTTTTTTTTTAGTTCCTTGCTTATTATTTCAACATTAAGCCTCCACTCTTGAACTCTAGACCTGCAAAAAGCTTTTCTCTCCCTCTCCCTCTCTCTCAGGTGAAAGAGAGCCCAAGCTGTGATAAAATTAAAAAACAAAACAAAAAAAAAAACAGTTCCTTTCATTGACTTAATTTTCTTTGAGTTTCCAAGTTTTTATTTTTGGCCTTGTTTGATAGCCATTGTTCTGTTTCTCTTCCACTCCCCCTCCCTCTCGTTGTCAACTGTCCCACTGACTGGTTTTGTGACGTGTCCTGCATTTATATGCAGCTGGTTTCTATCCAGGTACATTGCTATCCTGCCACTGGTGCACTAGCAATATCTTTAAGCAATGGACTTACCTGTGCAATTTTTTTTTTATTTATCTTGTGAGAAGGTGAGAGGAATGGTAGAGGTTGAGTGCAATTTGTTTAGAACTGAACAAAATGTGCAACACTCGGTCAGCATTTAAAACTCACTGTCAGTGGCTTTTGAAAACTGATAAGCTTATCACATACTGGTTCCTGTCAAGGTTGACAGTAGGTGTAACACCTTTTCGAATCAATTGCCTGGGTAGATAGGGAAGTTAGGATAAGGTAGTTTGCCATGGGGCTTTTTAATCCATTATTTTCATTCCAGTATCTGTGACATACCAGTAATGGAACCTTAAGCTGTGAAGGATTTGGCGACTGGTAGCAAATAATTTTCCACTTTATAAATCTTCAAGTAATTGATTTTCTTGCTTGAATATACTCACCTGAACATCAATTACACACAGACAGTTATATATATATATATATATATATATATATATATATATATATATATATATATATATTAGTTTATGGTTCTCACTTAGTGAGTCAATGGTGGACCAAATTTTGCGTTATTAAATTGTGCTCAATATCAATGATATATATATATACGTGTGTGTGTGTCTAGTCACACTGAAGAGTTGTGATACAATGAAACAGTCTGTTTGTGGATGACCATATACATAGTAGCGGCCATAAGTTAAGGAACAGAGCAACAACAAATATTTAAATGGTTTTTACTTGAAAAAATTTGCATGTACATTTACGAAATTTTCCCCAAATATACTTGGAATATATATATATGTAATTATTACATAAAGTTTCCTAAAAAAAATTTTTTAATTGTAAATTAATAGTCAACTGAAAAAACAAAAATATACATTTTGCCCTGATCAAAAGTTAAGGAACACATCATAAATCCTTGTTAGATCAATATATAAACTAAAGAAAAATTCAATATTTAGTGAATTTTTCTTTGCATTGGATTACCTCATTACATCTTTGATCACATGAGCCAATTAACTTCTTACAAAAGGTGGTTGTGATACTTTCCCATTCTTCTTTCAGAAAACCCTATAAATCATCAATATTTTCAGGATTTCTGTTCTCGGCTTTCTCTCCTATGATTTTCCATACATTCTCTATAGGATTCATCTGGCCTTTGTGATGGCCATTTCATAACAGCTATTCCTTCCTCTTCAAGAAAACTTAACAGTTTTAGCTTTGTGGCAAGGCGCGTTGTCTTGCATAAATATTGGAATTTCAACTGCCCCTTTGCATAAATGAGGAAGAGCATACTGGCGAAGAAGTTCTTTATAAAGACCAGCATTAATATTACCGTGAAAACGAACAATGGGTCCTACTCCTGTTGAAGAAATCATCCCCCACACCATTACACTCTCCCCTCCAAATTTCAGTTTTTTAACGCATTGAGGAGATAAGTGTTCTCCATTTTACATCTTACAAACCTCTTACCATCAGATTCAAACAAGTTGAATTTAGATTCATCACTAAAGTGAACCATATTCCATTGTTCCTCTGTCTGCAGGATATGCTCTGTGGCGACGTCAAGACAAATCTTTTGATTTTTCTTTGAAATGAAAGCTTTGCAACATGGAATCCGAGCCACTAATTTTTCCTCATCTAACCTACAAGAAACAGTTTTTCTAGATATTGGCTTTCCTGTTTGCTCACAAAATGCACGAGAAATAGATGTTGCTGTATCAAACAATCTTTTAAAGATATTTTAACAACCATATGATCTTCTTGTTTGGTAGTCTGGTTCAAGTGTCTTGTCAGCCTGGAACCTACTGATCACACAATAAACAAAGCTTTTTTACCTTTGTACAATGCCAGTAATTTCAGAATATAATTTGCCTTCTTCATGATTTGCTAAAAAGAGCTTTTTTTTCTTTTTGAGTTAAACAATTACATGCTTTTGCCTCCATCTTGCTTAAAAATAGTTCCAACGATGTATGACAGTGGACTATAAATCAAAATTAGCAATCAAGTTGTTTAAAAATTACCTAAATTACTATAATTCAACAGCATTCCTTAACTTTTGACCAGGGCAAAATGTGTATATATATATATATATATATATATATATATATACTTTTAAATTTAAATAGAAAAATTTCAAGTTTATTCTTGAAAAGAACTAATGATGCAAAGCATCTAAGAAAAGGTTTTATAATTTTCATAGACGCTTGACTCTAACACATCTCATTTTATGTGATGACAAGAAAAAAAAAAATTTGAACTCGGAGCTTGTCTGTTGTCCTCAACAAAAAATCTTCACAAGAGTTACACTATAATATAGCTTATTCATGGTTTGGTTTGGTTTCTTTGTTTAATGGCATATCAACCTTTTGTAGGTTATTTAATTCCAAATCCATTCTCCTAGAACAGTAGTGGTACTATTTCAACCCATAGCTAGGAGGATAAGGGGGCTCATACCTTTCCCCATGGGTATTTGCCCGAAAGGGAACATAATAGCGTGACTGGAGAACGAACTTGCTTATTAAGATTCCGCAGTCCATCGCTTTAACCATTACACCACGAGGACACCCCCAGCTTATTTGTGTGTTATATATATATATATATATATATATTATTGATACTATGTCCATTACTTAAGTTTGATAAAATTTTAGTAACAGACTTATATTGTCCATAATTCTAAGTTTTCTACCTGTTCTGCTATAATAGCCCTCGGCATTTTTTTTTTTCCATGCAAAAAACTTTTTTGCAGTTCCTATTTATACTCACAGACAGACACCCGTGCTTGTTGTACTCCTGGAATATGTGTCCAATTCCAAAATGAATTTGCAACTGTTTCTATTTTAAAATTAGCCAAATTCATGACCTAAATATATACTTAGCAAAAATAAATGAAATATAACCTTACATAACAACAAAGGAAAAAAAAAAAAAAAATGAAAATTGAGGATTTGGTTTTGTGAGGTAAATCAATATAATTTGGTTAAATTTTTAAGTGAATGGTTTAGCTTACAATAAGGCTAACGTTGCTGGAAGGTTGAGGTTGATGAGAACAGTATTAATGCTGAAAATAAGTTATTAACTAAAGAATAAATGAAAGGTTGAAAATAAATAAATGCAATTATTAATTTCCATATAATTTTTTTCTAATAATTTGTTTATTTAGATTTTTTTTTTTTAAAGTTGTTTTAAAGCAAAATATACGAATTCTCTGGATAGAAAACTCTCGGATAGACTTGAAATTCTCTTTTATCCTCATGAGTTTCGTTTATCTTTTAAAAACGTAAGTGACATTTGGGATATTCTGTATATATATTCAATGATTTTTATAATGAATCTGGCAACAATCCAAAACGTTCTGACCACCAGAAGTTATTAATAAAATAGCATCGACCTAAAAAGAAAAACAAAAATACTTCCTCGAAAAATAGTCTTATATTATTGGGAGCAAAGATGGGCAGTAAACATCTTTCACTAAAGTTATGATGGTTACTTAGTTAAAACTAAACATGAACATTGATTTGAAACACAAAGCTTTGAAATCCTATATGGCTAGGATTGTTTTTACAACTCTAATTTTATATATATATATATATATATATATATATATATATAGTATTATTTGGTCCAGTTAAACCGGAGTTGGGAGTAAATTTATAATCCTAATATGACCGGTTTTGTTTTTTCTTAAAGAAAGAAAAATATATATATACACACACACACAACTTACTGTTGTCCAGTTATAACATAATGGTACATAATATTCAAGATGGAGCTATTTGTACATAGATATTTGTCACAACTGTCAGTTTCACATAGTCATGATTATCAGGCAATAATAAAAGGTTTTATTTCTCAAACTTATTGTATCTGTTATTCGAATTGGTTTGTTTGAATATTTGTATTGAAGATGAAACGGCAGTTTTTAAACTCTTTAAGAAACTGATAAAAAAAATTATAATTGGTCTTTACTTTGTGGCATATATATATATATATATATATATATATATATATATATATTGTGTGTGTGTCTTAAGAGAATTGCAAGTCAAAACTATAAAGTGTTCAGTGCATGATAGTAAAGTTTGCAACCGTTCTTTAAGGCGACCAGAGGGCTCCTTTTTCAATAACTACTACACCAAGGTGTAGGAGAGGGTGCTACTTCTTTCCCTGGATTGCTCCACTTTACCCTTGATACGTACCTTATATTTCTGAGTGTTAAGCAAGGAGGTATCAAGTATCACTTTTAAAGTCTTTGGTATGATGCGACCTGGAATTGAACCCAGGTCTCCCGGACCATTGGCGAACACTCTACCCACAAGGCCAATTGTGTGTGTATATATATATATATATATATATATATATATATATATATATATATATAAAAAAAAAAAAAGTGTATTTGCGAAACTTCAACCCAATGTATTCTTGCATTGTCTATCCCAAGACAAAGTCTATTAGTTTAAATGGTAGTTTTTGCTTAACATTAGTTTACTATTTATAACACCTGTGTATATAATACATACAAATATTACATGTTTAGTTAATATATTATCAATGTTCTTATATTAGGGATCGAATTTTTGTCTGTTTGGAACATCCAAGCAAACACGGTAAGCTACATCAAGGTTTAGACAGCATTGTTTATTTACAGTATATTTTTGATTGTATTACAGTAGTTTTGAAAGTATAAATAAGTGTTTAAATGTTTTCTCTTCCTGCCATTCGATGTTGAAAATATATTTTTGTAGGCTTGCATAGGCAAAATTTAGGGGTCATTTATTACCCTTAGATGAGCAAAAACACTTGTGATAAAACAAAAAAAAAAAAAAATTAGTAATCAAATATAAAATACAATATCTGAAGATGTAAAAAATAACTTATAGTTGTCTGGCAGCGTTTCATTACATTGATTGATATTCTAGATAATAGTATTGTGTTCTAAAATACATTCATCACAACTTTTTTATAATTTCGGACTGATCATGAAAATGTGAAATTGATGGTTGGAATTGAAATTTGTATTTGATAAACATTTAACCTTGGCCCATAAAAATTAACATATTGAGATCTTGAAGTGATATATTTAAAATATTTCATAAAAGAATAAAGAAATTTTCAGTCCAATTTGTAATGTGATAATTTTGCGGTTTGTGTGTTCATGCTGAGTGTCATTGACAATCATCTAAATCCTCAAAATAATATATATGAAATGCTAATAAGGATTTTTCACTCCTTCCTAAATAGAAGCATTAATAGCATCATGGACTGCAGTCACCAAAAACCCATTATATTCATTGGTCATCGAGTAAATTTTTAAAATTTCTTTTTTATTTATTTATTCATTTTATCGAGTTTTTTTTTCTTATGTTAAACCCACTGCTTAGGAAAATAAGAAAGCTGGTGTTTCTCAATTTTAATATCCTTTGTGTGATATGAATAAAAATCGTAAAAATCCCCATTTGAGATTTCTATTTCGGTGAATCACTTTATCGTAGCACGTATCCATAGTTGGCTGGGGTAAAGCTTTAAGGATCTAAACCACGTGTGGGCATTTTTTTTTTTTTTTTTTTTTTTTTTTTTTTCTCCCCCGAAAAGTGGGCCCTGTATGAAAAATGGTTTATCATTGGATGGGTCAACCCAATACAAAAATTCATGGTAATCTTTCGTTTAAGGTACTGCAACCATTTTTATTGCAGAAAAACATAAGCGATTGCCTTAAAAATAGAGCAAAATAGTTTTTCTTTCTCTCTTTGATAAAGATCTTTTTTTTATTTTTTATAAAGACATTAAGTCCTAGGCGGCCCATTTAGCAGCGTATGAGGCTGGTGGGTTGCAGTTTGCCTATGACTAGTCTTTAATCACAAAACCTTTTTTGAGTCTCCTTTTCAAAAACCATTTTTCCATTCACTCTTTAGATTGATAAACAAGAAGGAAAGAAAAGGATTAAAAAATTTATTTTTCTAATGAAGGATCCTGGGTGAAAATTCGATGGATTATAAACTTTCTCTGTTCGAACAGTTTGTGTACTTCGAGATTTTAACTTGAACAAGGGAAAAGAAAGACTTTGACTGAAACCCAAATTACTGTTGGTTTAATTTGCTCTTTTTTTCTTTGTTTCTTTTTGTGGAATATCAACTTTTTTTTTTTTTTTTTTTTTTTTTTTAAGATTAAAAAAAAAAAAAAATTCTCCTGATGATGATTCGAAACTAGTTGAAAAGAATTGAAAAGTCATTTCAAAGAAATATTCCTGGTGGCCACTTTTCTTTTTATACACACACTGAACAGTGGATTATATTGATTCGCAATTTGTAGTTGAATTTTTGACCTGAAATTTTCTTTGTATAAGTGATTAATCATCACTGTTTGTCTCTTTCAATCTTTTTAATTGCCCAGTCAGCTGGGGCTGTAGAATACACTGACTGCCCCTCTGCAGAGGGGTAAGACTTCCCCCCTAACGAGTGTCCTTGATATGACACTAAACAATCTGATGGTGAGGTTCCAGTAGTGCTGGAGCTTTGGGGAATGTGGAGTACCCCTTCATTGCCATTGCTCCAAGGTCCACTCTGGCCCGGAGTGGTAGCACCTGATAGGGCCCTATCTATGGGTTAAATAGAACTAACAGCATACTTATGCTAAAATGAATTGAGTAAACTGAATTGCTTGAAGTAGAAACGTTTTTAACAATTGAACCGTACTTACATTTAAACTGTGTGCTTATGCTTAACTGAATTATTTGAAATAGAACTGTTTTTCGACATTAAAACTGTATTTACACTTAACCGAATTATTACATATAACCGCTTAAATAGTTTGAAATGGAAATGTTTTTGACAATTAAACTGTGTACTTATGCTAAACTGAACTGTTTTCAATAGAACTGATTATTTACATAAATATGGATTTGGCGTTAAATAACCTACAAAGGTTGATATGCCATAAAACCAAACCAAACCAATCTTAAGAAAAAAAAAAAAAATTAAACCTATGTTCAATTTATGCATATTAAATATGTTCGTATTTTTCCAAAATAAAGTGGGGTCAATACCAGCCAATACCATATGATGAAAGCAGAATGATATATTTAGAGATAAGTCTCATCTACTGTGTGTGTCCGTGTATGTGTGCATGTATGTATGCAAGCACACAAAGACTTTTTCTTAAAAAAATACATGAAACTTGACAGTTATGAGACAGTCGTGAGGTGGGGAGAATAAACATATTTCTTATATATAAAATATATAATATATATAATACTCGCACATTTAAGTATTTAGTTCTGTGTAAATGTTCACATATACAATTAGGATAGTCTGCACACTCTGCTGTGTGTGTGTGTTTTTATATATATATATATATATATATATATATATATATATATATATATATATATATATATATATCATGGGACCCTGCTTTTCTATCTGTAATCTGCAGATAGGTTGAGGGGGTTTAAGTGAATATAAATTCTATGTAAGCAGAGATGGTGCAAGTGTGTATGTGTCCATTGTGGGCTGTCTACATATGATGTTGCGGGTGCGTTTGTGAATAGGCACAGCTGTTATATATTTTTGCATGTGAATTGCAAGCATCAAGATTTTAATGTCCAACTGCTGCGTGGACCAAATGAAGACTGACGACGATGCCCTCCCACTCACTCACTCTCTCTCTCTCTCTCTCTCTCTCTCTCTGTCACGCTTCCCCACTCCAGCCATCTCTCTACCCCTCCCCCTCCCCACTTCACTTGATCATGATCATCTGTTGCAGGTCACAGGCTGGCTTTTGCTGCATTCTATTTATCTACCTGGCAACAAGTTGTTTTTGGTTTTTTTTTGGTTTTTTTTTTTAAATTATTTTTTTTGTCGTGGCTCTGAATGCAAGTGGTTGGTTGCATACTGACACATTTATGCTTGCAGGCTACGCATTTTGCTCGACTCTCACACGCGTGACTCTATTTCCCTCACTAGTCGACCGACCGACCTGGTTCTTTTTTTTTTTTTTTTTTTTTTTTTTTTTTTTTTTTTTTTTGCCTGGCTGCAATTTAAAAAAATTTTCTTTTCCAAATGTCCACTGAGGAAAATTGTATTTATATATATAGTCTTCTTCCTCCCTCTTAAGCATTAGGTTTTTCAGAAGTTGTCTTTTGGCAACCATATTAAGTTTTTTTTTTCCTTCTTCAAAAATGAAAATTTAGTTTATTTATCTAAAGTTGTCTGACAGCTCTTTTGGTGGTGTTGGAATAAGATGACTGTATCCTCTGCATAAAGAGTAAGACTTCCCTCACCCCCCACAAATCTGAGAACCTGGATAGGACACTAAGCTGCATTTGGTGGTGAGTAACCAGTTCTGGAGCAGTGAGGGGTGTGTGTCATACCCCCTTGATTGGCAATATTTCCTGGTCCACTTTCATCTGGAGTGGTATTATCGGTGAATCAGATGTTCGCAAAATTATTTGTATTGGGGGGAAATATCTGTCATATAACCATGTACAAAAGACTTAAATTACACAAATGTAAAATAACCCTAGACAGGTTGACATGCCATTAAAATCAATCATAAAGTTGGCTGACAGTGAATTCTTTATGGTATCTCAGGGGCAAACAAAATTCCTTGGCAATACCCACCTCCTCCCCAAGTAATGAGTTAAGCAGTACCAGGTTATATAGTGTTGGTCATAGGGAAGAATTCATGACTAGAATTCTGACTTAAGAGCTTTATTTTTTTTTTTTTTTTTTTTACCTTCAGAATATATTTAGGTCAAAGTGGGTTACTTGGCAGTTTCCATCTCCTTTCCAAGTATAATGTGACAGATCGTCTTGAGTTACATAATTTTAAGTTAGTATGGGTAGAGATACTTAATTTGTCTCTCATCTACTGATTTTTTTTATTTTGGCCAAAAAATAGGCAGTTTGAAAATTAAAAACTATTAAAATCAAAGTTAATTTTTCCTCGGTTTTCCATGTCCAGCTAAAAGTTGGAGGTTCCCTGCCGATTTTGCCATTAGATGTGAGGAGTTGGATTATATGGTTTAAAATCTGATAGTTAAATTGGTATGTCTCTTATGAAGTTCCTAGGATTCTACACCTTGTAATTTGACTTTCATCACACCTGACTTTAATTTGAGTTACATTGTCAGTTTGAGGCTCCTGTAAGCATATTGGTCAGTCATAGCAAAAGGAATTGTCAGTTCAAGTTCAAATCCTAGATGAATTGGGTTCATGCTTTTTTAAAGGGTATTAGCCAGAAGTGAAACTATCTCTTCTCTCTCTATAAGTAAATAGTCTGGCAGACTAGGTTCTTTAACTTTGGTGACGCAACTAAAATGGAATTCTGAATACAAATCATTTGTACTCCACTTAAATGTTGATCTTGTGCCATATCCTGAGAGGAAGACATTGCCAATTTGACAGTAGAAATTGACCTTGATTTGCAGAAGGATACTTGACCTTTGTTGCCATGTGACTGCCAAATTGGTGTTCAGTTGTTTTCTATTTTTTTGTATTGTTTATTCAACTGGGTCTTATCACTTTATTTAGTTTATTTATTATCATTTCTATAAGAGGAGCAAATATTTTATTATAAATTATTCTAAGTAGAAAAGCAACTTCTGGTAGATCTATAGAGAAAAAAAAACCCTGCTGCCAGTTACCCTACAACAAAAAATATATTGTATAAGTTGATAAACGTCCCCTGCTAAAAAATAAAAAAAAACACATTGCAATATACCACACCTTGCCTATTTAGATAATATACTACATTAAATTGTATAAAAGTCCAAATCAGTTGCTATCATCTACTCCTGCTGATAGCATTGAGTTCCCTTACACCCTCTCATCATCCATCCCTATTATCCATTGCTCTTTCTCGTGTGCATACCGTGCCCTGCTATTTTCAACAAAGTAATAGAATAAGAATGTCATCATTCTTAGTTTCACGTTACTAACTTTCTGGAGTCGGGGCTGCGGCTGCTTAATAGACTGATATCTCTGCAGAGGGGTAAGACTCCCTCCAATGAATGTCCTGTTTATGACGCTAAACAATCTGATGGTGAGGCTCCAGTAATGCTAGATGAATGTGGTCTACCCCTTCATTGCCATTGCTCCCAGGTTCCTTCTGGCCTGAAGTGGTCTGACCTGATAGGGTCCTATCTATGGGTTAAATAGAACTAAACAATGTACTTATGCTAAACTGAATTGTTTGAAATAGAACTGTTTATATGTAAAAAAAAAAAAATGGATTTGGTGTTAAATAACCTACAATGGTTGATGTGCCCTAAAATCCAACCAGAGAGACAGTATCGGCACATGTAAAGTGTGAATAAATATTTGTACTTGATGTAATCTTTGTCTCATACATATCAAGTGGGTGACATAAGTCTTGGGTTCAATATCAAGTCAAATTATAAGGTAGATATTTACTTTCCTGGCAATATTTCATCATCACGTCACACTAACAGCCCAAAGTTCCATGACTCTTTCTTGCCATCCATCCCAATCATCCATGACACCTATCAGGTCCTCCAAGCTGTATCCTGTGTCCACGCAGTATCTTTGCTGGTTGGCCAACATAGGTGTTTCCATGTGTAGGAGTCATGAGAGAATGTTACTTATGAGTTTGTCTTTGCTTCTGCAGCAATATCCTGCATGTCTTGGTTCTCTTATGTGGATTGTTTGTGTGATTGGAGGTAATTGGCCACACAGCTGCTGTTCTGTGGGTTTTGTTTCAGGATTTGTTCAAAACAGAACATAGCATTCTTGTTTAGCTTTTTCTTTGCGTATTCCGTAAGCATAGAATAGGTGCATCCATATAGTAGTATTGATACAGCCACAGCTTGGAAGAAATCTAATTCTATGAAATCTGAGAAATCAGATTTCCATATGATTGATAACCTTTTAATAGCAATAGCAATCCATGCCTTTGCTAACATCACTTTCAGTAGATGAGATATTACTGCTGAAGCATGTGACTTGTTCTATTAATTTCGGAGGCTTGCCACTTAGTGGAAATGGTTCCTTTTTGTTTAAAACACATGAACTCTTATTTGCATTTGTAGAGAGGCCAATGCTTCCTGCTGGTTGCTCCAAGCTATGCAGTAGGCATTTGGCTTGGGCAGGTGTATTTATGAGAAGCACTAGATTATCTGTGTAGGCTGCGTCATAGTTTCTGCAGGATATTGTCTGTCTTCTGCCTTTTAGTGGGAAGCCATTTTTTGAATATAGATAGATTTTTTGATGTTTGAAGTACCAAATCTAGGCAAATTATAAACGTACATGGTATGAATTAATCTTTTTGCCAGACTCCAGTGATGATGTTGATAAGGTTGGTGTCTTCATCAGGTAGTGAACCATTGCTTTTATGTTTTTATAGCAGTAACAGTTTCTTTTGGGAGACCATATGCTAATTGTATTAGCTCCATCTTTCCTTTGTCTATGGAACTGGAATTTTTTAGAAATCTATAAACAATTGTTAGTTTGAAACTTTTTTTGCACATACTACTTCACCGATTTAATGCATAGTTAAAATTTGATGTTTTGCATGAAATTGACTGTTTTTTTTTTTGTTTTTTTTTTCTTTTATTCTTTTCCCCTAAGAATTTTCTCAATTTCAGATCAGATACCATTGAGAAGTGGGACATTATAAATCTTAGTGCTAATTTACGCTTTTTGTGATTCTGAGGTTGGCTTTTTTGGGGAAGGGAGGATGTGCAGCCTTTTTTTTTTTTTTTTTTTTTTTTTTTTTTTTGTTTCCCCATTTCTCTATTGTTTTGTTTATATGCAGCAATATATGGTTGAAGAATCACGTTTTCAAATTTTCTTGTCTTCCATATTTCAGACGGTAATTTGTCATGGCCTGCAATTTTTCTGCTTTGAATTTTTACATATAATATATATATGATGTTCTCCCTCTAAAAACTGTCAGTTTGATGTCTAGTTGCCCATCAGTAATTTGTTTTCATAGGTTTATCAGTGATTTCAGGATGGTTTCTGACCAGATTCTTTAAATGTTCTTACCACTTCTGAAGTCTGTCTTCTTGGCTGGCAACTTTTAGTTTTGTTATTCAGGTGCTTTTCCTTTCACTCACTTTGCTTACTGTCTGCCATGATAATTGTTATTGTCTATCTTCTACTGATTTTCTTATTTCATTGATTTGACTTTGTATATATTTTATTTTTTGGTAAGTTTTCTCTCTAGACTTTAAGTTTTTATGTATTGGCTTTAGTTAGGTTTCTTTTATCAAGTAAAGATGCTTTTTTTTTATGTCACACATTTTTTTTCGTTAACTGCTATTGATTTCTATGAAACTTTAGATTTGGTTCTTGGTTCGGTTGGTATCCGCTTGGCTTCTCTGTCAGTAATGTTTTCATATTCGTCAATCAGGATTAGTCTTTTTTTCAAATGCCCCGTGAAGAGTTTGGTTCAAATTGATCTGCCTTGTCAGCTGGGGCTGTAGAATACAGTGGGGCCACCTGTTAGCGGTGGATGGTGTCCTGGTATGCCTGAGAACAAGATTCTGGTTGCTAAGTGGTTGTGTGACCTGCAACACTCCATTTAAGGTCTTATTTGGGCCAGATGGGTGGTTAGAGAGGCCACACCCCATCAGTCGGCTGGACATGTCAAGCAGTGGCACCTATATGATGAAGTCTTGACCATATTCTACAAATTTGTCTCGTGGTAAATAAACCCTCAACCCGTTTTATCTTTAAGGTGCAAGAAGGCTGTAGCAGAAGGTCAACCACATTGAGAGAAAGTAAATGAAAATTATTTCTATATTAATACCTATGAATTAATGTATGTACAAAAAACAATATCTAACATTAAATAACCTACTAACCATTAAACAAGATAACCAACCACCAAATTTAACAGCATATCAACTTGTTTTGGGTTATTTTATGCCAAGAGGTTACAGATTCATGTGTTTGTGTTTATATTTTTGTTTAGTTGGTTAGATATCTTTGTGAAAATTCTCTAACTATCACTCTGTATCGTACTGATCGTATTTACATCCGTCTTGATTTCTATGGGTTTTCGCTGAAAGTGCCCTACCAAGCCTGATGTAAGGCAACTATACTTCATATATCTTGACAAAGGTCTTGTTACTGGTGTGTGTTTAAGCCCAGTCGGCTGGGGCTGTAGAATACACTGACTGCATCTCTGCAGAGGGATAAGACCCCTCCTCCACAAGTGTCCTGGATATGACACTAAACTATCTGATAGTGAGGTTCCAGCCTTGGAGATTTGGGGAATGTGGCAGATCTCTTCATTGCCATTGCTCCCAGGTTCACACTGACCTAGTATGGTAGCACCTGATAGGGTCAAGTAGAACAGACTGTGCAAACAAATGACTGATGTTAAATTGGGACTGCTATATAGCAATACTTGAAACCATTTTGTGTGTGCGTGTGTGTGGTAAAAAAAAACCCCAAAAAACTCAGGGTTGTTTAAGAATGTCATCTCCAAAATGTTTCCATAAAACCAAACCTAACCCAACCAAATCCTATATATTTATATATGTCTAAAAAGTATTTGGCATTAAATAACCTACAATGGTTGATATGCCATAAAAACCAACCAAATCATATATATATATATATATATATATATATATATATATATACACACTAATCTACTATCTACCAGCATTCACAGTTACCAGGAAAAAATAAAAAAAACCCGTCAGGAACAAGATAAACATATCTCGAATCACCGCCCGGGGGGAAAAAAGAAAAAATATCATTGGACAAAAAAAAAAGAAAAGGCCAACTCCGTCACACCAGTTGAAAAAAATCAAGAGATATGCAGTCAGTTGGTCAAAAGAAAAATAAAACCCACCGTAAACACTGCAATGCTACAATTACAAGAGTGCTCAACACGAGTGGAGCCAATTACAAAATTAACTTAAATCGCGAGTTGGAATTCTTCTAAAGTTTCACCTTAACGGATCATCAGGGAGTCCCGCATATATATATATATATATATATATATATATATATATATAATGATTTGGCCATAAATAACATACAAGGGTCAATAAACAATAAGTAGTGTGTTTACTGAACCCCCCATCCCCGATGTGCCTCTTGTTTATGGTTGTCTTATGAGGGTTGAAGAACTTAGTCTGCCCCATTACTTTATCATGGTTGAGTGGAGAATAGATTGAGCATTATCACAAAATGAAATGCTATCAAACTTGTCGAGGATTTTTACTCAGTTTTCTTATTTCATTTCTCATGAGCTTAATCGTTACTCGTAGCTCAATGAAACTACGATTAAATAAGCAAGTGAACATTTGGAAAATTGTGATCTCATCACGGAGAATCCTGCGCTTGAACAAATCATTACTCCTTCGTCATGAGTTCAATCTTCATCGAATGCTTCATAATAAAAGTGGTTGGCAGGTGAGAATTAAAAAATAAAATGTTGGGAGTAAACCTTTTTAAACTTTTGAATATAATTTCTTTTACCCCGTTTTCTAGGGTTTTTAAGCGAAGTTCATAATGTTTGAATACATAGTTTTCCTTTTCCTAGACCAGTTGCCATACCAAGGTTAAAGAGCACAGTCTGCCCTACTATTTACTCATAACTAAAGGAAGAATAATTAAGATCCATACCTTTCCCAACATTACTAGCGATATGTGACATGCAAACGTGTGTGTAAAAAGATTGATGGACTGAAGATAGCGTAAATTATGTAGTAAAAAAAAAAACAACTTTTATCTTGCTGTATTTCGTTCGAATTTAGGAGAATTTACTTTGCCTTTTTTCCGACAAAAATTTCCTCGCTATTTCCGGAAACACTGACTGGATGACATATCTAGTTAGTAATCAATTATGTTGGGATAAGGGCTGTGATGGAAGTGAAAGCAGAGACAAGATGAGGAAAACGTCGAGTATGGTGGGGAGAAGTAATCCCCCCTCCTACATAGTGAGTGCTCTGGATATAACTTTAAACCATCTGATGGTGAGGCTTCAGTCTTGGAGCTCTGGGGAATGTGGAGTATCCATTAATTGCCATTACTCCCAGATCCACTTTGACCAAAGGGGATAGTATCTGAAAAGGTCCCATCTATGAGTCAAATAGAACTGTTTTTATCATTTAACTGTGTGTAAACAAACGACTGATGTTAAATTGAATTGTTATTGTTACATAGTAATATTTTAACTCATTTAACTGTTTACAGAAAAACTGTTGGTGTTCGATAGGATTACTTAAAACTATTTTCTAATGTGCAAACAAATGATTGATATCAAATAGAATTATTAGTGTTAAATGGTTTCAAGTATTGATATTTAACTGAAAACAAATGACCTGGCTCATTTAAAAATGTTACCTACAAACTATTTGTTTATAGATATAGATATATATATATATATATATATATATATATATATATATATATATATATATATATATATATATATATATATATATATATATATATCTATATATATATCTATCTCATTTCTTCGTTAATGCAAATTTCATTAAACATAATAGACATTGTATGTGTACATATTTTCTTCTGGATCCGTTCAAATTCCCGTATTACTTTTATCGTATTCGGGGGGAATTGATTTCTGTATTATCCATAGTTGTATGTATCCCTAGTATTTTCTGCCCGACTTTGGGCTATCATCAGGGGAGGATAAATTTGAGGTTTTAAACTTATTATAATATATAAGTTTTATTTTTTTATTAGGATCAGTGGGGAGTATGTTTTTGTGAATCAATGTTTTCAATATTTTTTCATCGGATTTATAATTGTAGTGCATTTGGTTATGATAAAAAAGTTTGATATATGTTTGTTGACTGGATGGAGTAGTACACTGTTTATTTTGTTGGTTAACATTTTTGATCATACGTTTAATTTGTTCATCAACAATATAGTTAGGAAACCCATTATTGATGAGAGCCTGTTTTATGTTTTCTACCTCTTTATAAAATATTGTTTTAGAGGAGATTAGTTTGGCACGGGATATTAGATTATGAATAATTGCTTATATATATAACTGGATTTTGCATTGAATAACCTACAAGGGTTGTTATGCCATAAAACCCAACCAAGCAACCTACCCTCCTTCAGCCATGCAACCTTTTAGGGTTTGGGTGGGAGGTTTATTTGATTTTTTTTTTTTTTTTTTTTTTTTTTTTTTTTTTTTTTTTTAAATTTTATAAACATTTCTTTTTAGACATTTATTCATGAGATTCGGATACAAATGGAACACCTGTTGAACTTTAAAAAAAATTTTTTTTTAAATTTCTTTCTGGAGGAAGTGTTGAAAAGCTGGCAGGAACATAATGAGAATATCTCGCTTGATTTTCTTTGCTGTAGGGCCGAGATAGTTTTTATGGAATCTATTTGAATAAATTCACAAGAATGCATGTTCCAGGACTTATAGGTACACACCAGGAAGAACTATTTACGGGAATGGATGGATGTGTGTGTGTGCGCGCGCACACGCATGTATATACATCCCCCCTCTCTCTCTACTGTGTGTGTGTATATATATATATATATATATATATATATATATATATATATATATATAATTGATGTCTACTAATGCACATTATATAGAGATGCGTTAGTTAACATGGAAAGTGTCCAAACTTGTTTTAGGAACTTTGCCAGCTATCCTTACTTTGTGGGTTTTTAGTAATTTTCTCTTTGTATTCATAGGGGAAACTAGCAATTATCCTCATCTGAGGTCTAGTATTTGCCTTGTGCCAGACTTGGCTAAATACATACTTGTGATTACACACACACACGCATATATCTCTTCAGAAAGTATCTGACCATTTTGAAAAATCTGAAGAACCAGTTGGATGACTTTGATAAAACTTGCCTGTCAATCAGAAGGAACCTTACTGTGCATGCATGTAAAGATCCTTTTCAGGTTGGTTTGAATTTTGAGTTTTCTTTCTCCTTGACTGGTTGTTATACAAAAGCTAAACAGCTGATCAGTCCTGCTATCTTACCCATAGCTAGGAGGAGAAGAGAAGTCGTCATATCTTCCCTAAAGGCCATAGTATGAACTGAAATTCAAAAGCTTCAACCAGGATTTGAACTCAAATCTCTGTGTCCATTTTCTAAGGCAGTAATTGTTTTGCCTTCACTTTCTGACTGGGATACTTCTAGATGTTTTAGAGTGGGGTTATATACTGTGTGACCGTTATGTTTTATGAAACACGATGCCTTTTCAGTTTTGATTCCCCGTGTCGGTATTCTTTTGCAAAATATTGCATCACTCCAGTATATTATATCGATTTACCCAACCCCAGCACGATGACCGATATGACACAAGGCCAATTTTTAAGTGGAGCAAAAACTGGTTTAAATTCCAAGTGTTCCTTCTAGATTGGTTGTCATATTAAGGCTGATGGATCTGTCTGCTTAACTATTTACCTATGGGGAAGATAAAGATTCATGCCTTTCTCTAGGAAATTAGCATCAAAGGAAATGCAAACAGCCTCATCCAGGATTTGAACGCAGTTTGCAAATTTCATTTCCTATGGCATTAACCATTACATTATGAGTGCCTTCCAGGAAGAATCCCAAAATCGAACTTATATGAATTAGATTAAAGTCTCTTCCAAACTTTAAAGAAGTCTCCAAGGTGTAGTGGCTAACTCAAGTTGTATTATCACTTTCACTTTTGGACTAATACCCTTGGGAAATGTATGAATCCCTTTATCCCCCTCCCCCAGCTATTGATTAAATAGTACCTTTTTTTTTTTTTTTTTTTTTTTTTTATTCTATAAGTATGGCTTTGGTTTAAAATAACCCAAGAAGTTTGATATGCCATTAAACAAAAGAAACTGAAACCAGCTTTTAAAAATCTTAATATTTCCTGTCATCCTGTTCAATTTTGAAATGTTATGACCTTGTTGGAAGAAAGGAGGGGGAGCAAAAGTCACCGTATGAACTTGATAAAAAGCTCAACCTGGATTTTACTAGTCTAATTGTAAATCCTTAACTCCCTGTTTCTTTATTTGACCGTCAAGTGTTGACTACATCAGTTTTTCAGTGTAACTATAATCCAAGCTGTAGGATTTGGCTTTTTAAAACGCATTCTTTTTGTAAATCCGTGTATTTCTATTGGTGTGCTAAATGTGAACATTGGTACTCGGATTTATCGCACTTTTGTATTTGTGTACAAAAATAACGGCACCTCCCTCAACACACAAATAATTGTGATTCTCCCACAGAATTTAGAGACGTGTATCTATTTGTTGTCAAATGCAATATATAACAAAACGACCCCCCCTTTTTCTTTTCCCTCTCTAACTCTGTGCCAAGTTCTCTCTTTTTCTGTCTTCCTTTCTCTCCTTATTGAAACAGCACAATTCTTTGAATATTATCATCATCTCTCTCTCGTAACAATAAAATGTACGCTGATCATTTTCTCACGACAGGCCTTCGCCCAACTGATTCTCAAGTCCATCCACCCATTTCCTTCAATCGTGACAATTTGGCATACTGTTCCTCCCCTTATTTATTTATTTTTTGATTTTCAATCTGTACTGTACATGCAGTCTTGTACCCCTAGAGAGATTCTCCGTCATCCTATGATAGGAACCTTTATTACGAACACATATTCGATAAATGTTTGGCTTTTGATTTTTCACTGATAGATTATTTGGGAAGGGTGGAGTGGGGATTCTTACAACTGAGGGTCAGGGATATTGGAGGAGGGGAGCTTGCTTATTGTTTCCCCTCTTCATCGTTCAGTTCTGCATGAAGATATTTGACTTGTGTAATGGGGGGGGGAGGATGGTTTCGTCTTAGTAATAACACGGCCTTCACAACTTTGGTCGAAAACTTTTTTTCAAAAAAAAAAAAAAAAAAAAAAAAAAAAAAAAAGTGGGAGTTACAGTTTTGAATAATTTTTTCAAGTTTTTTGTTTTTATTTTCACTTTCATTTTTTATTTTTGTGTGTGTGTGTATCAATTGTCAGAATGAGCCAGTAAGTTATTTATTTTTCTAGCAGTAATTTCCCATCTTCATTGGACAAAAATGCATGTATACACAATTACCTTTAGAAAAATGAGTCGTTTAAACGTTTCTGCATTTTTCACTGTTGTACGCATTGGTTCACTTCTTTCCAGGTGTGTGTAAATATGTGTGTATTTACAGAAACATGACTTTCTTTACATGAAATAAACTTTGAGTGGAAAGTTTTTTTTTTTTTTTTTTTTTTGTGTGTGTGTGTGTATATATATATATATATATATATATATATATATATATATATATAACACACACAGTTATGTGTTTGTATACAGTGTACTCAAAAACTGCTCACATTTCTGTTAGATCATAATAAATGTATATGCATAAGAGTGTGTATATATTTTTGTGTGTGTAAGGTTATTAAAATAATTTATCGAAATATCTTTTAATAGAATATTTTCTTTCTTTCTTTTTATTTATTTATTTATATATATATATATATATATATATATAATTAGTCCCCATGCTGTAGTTGCTAAAGTCCTGGACTCAGAGCATAAGCAAGTTCAATCTCCAGTCCTGCTATTAAAATCACTTTTGGTATTAATATACCCTTGAGGAAAGTCATGAACCCACTTATTCTCCCAGCAATGGGTTTGATAGTACTGCTACTGCTCTTCTACAAGGATAGCGTTATCATTAAATTACTCACAAAGGTTTATATGCTTCTAAACTAAGTAACCAAGAAAAAAGATTTTTTTTAAATGCCTTGTAAAGGAAAAAGCTCATAAGTGCTGGCTCATCGACTCTATGGCCTTCTTTGACTGTGTAAAAAGTAAAGTTAAATTGGCAAACGTAGTCGAAGGCTACCCGAAAGCTCCCTTTTCAATAGCTACTACACAGTGGTGTAGAGGAAGGCACTACTTTTTTCCCTGGATTGTTCCACTTTAGATGTATCAAATACCACTTTTTGAGTCTTTGGGTTTCAATCCCAGGTCGAGTCATACCAGTCTCCTGGCCCATTGGTGAACACTCTAACCAGTAGACAATGTGCCCGTGGTGTAATGGTTATTGTCGTAGGATATGGACACGGCGACACGAGTTCAAATCCTTCAACTGACTGATTGCATTTCACATAGCACTAATACCCTTGGGAAAGGTATGAATCCAATCATTCTCCCTCCAGCTATGGGTAAATAGTAGGGTAGACTAGGTTCTTCAGCCTTGGTGAGGCAACTAGTCTAGGAGAAGGAAAACTCTGAATTAAAACCTGTTAAACTCTGCTTAAAAATTGACCTTGTGTCATATCCTGCCTGAGTGGAGGGGTTGGTAAATATGACCACGAGACCAATGGGCCAGTTACTGTGTAAGAAAAGCTAAATGGAAGAAATTCTTTTCTTCTGAAATCTATACTTGAAGAAGGCAGTAGAATGGATCTGCTGGAATGTTTATAAACACAAAGGGATTCCGTTGTCAGAACAGACCTTGAAATGCTTATGTCTATTCTTTAAATGACAGTATATTTTCGAAGATTTAATAATTCAATGGTTGTCTACTTGCTCAAAAACAACTTGGGCTTCGTTTTTCTCCTCCTTTTTTTTTTCTTTTTTTTTTTTTTTTTTTCTCTCTTACAGTAAGAGATATAAACTTGTGTGTGTGTGTGTGTGTGTAATTTATAAATAAATAAATTTAAAAACATATATATATATATATATAGGAGAGTGTGTGGTCTCTGATTAATTTTTTGCCCACCATGTTGATCTATTTTATTGATTATTGTCCAGGCATATGTTTCAGACATGACACCTCAAATCTGACCTCCTTGCCTTGGCTGCATTTCTGTTATTTGTGACATTCCCGAAATCCTTATGTGACATTGTTTTCAATGTTTTGTCATTTGTGAAAATATTAGTCATGAAATCCGAACAAAACTTCCTTTTTTATTGCCTTATGTGCATTTTTATGTTTTTGTTTTTAGATTTTTAGTTATAAAAACAAATCTTTTTTGTGTGTAATATGTGTGTGTATGTGCATGTGTCTACATATATATAAGTATATTGTATTGACTTGCATACATGTAGGCATGTGTATATGAGAGAGAGACATACATATACATTTGCGTGAACACGTATATAGATAAAGAGTAGTATTAGTAAGTTGGCGACCATAGTTGAGGGTGAGCTGAAGGATTCCCTTTTCGATAGCAACTACACCAAGATGTAGAGGAGGGCACTGCTCCTTTCTCTGTATTGCCCCACTTTACCCTTGAGTCACATCTTATCATGCTGAGTGTTAAGCAAAGAGGCATCAAGTACCATTTGTCAAGTCTTTGGTATGACTCGACCTGGATTGAATCCAGGTCTCCTGGGCCATTGGCGAACACTCTAACTATTATGCCAATGGGCTGGTCATTAGTGATAGGGCATATTATGATATAACTTAGGATAGCAGAGGCACATATAACTGCTTGATGACAGTCAATTTCTCACCTATGCAATCATCAAACTAAACTTTTTTTTTTTTTTATGTTGAAATGTTTTGATGAAGCTGAAGATCTGGTGTTTAGTTGAAACTTTCTAGAATCGGCAATAAGTTATTTTTTTACTTTGTAACTTATGAAAATCTGAGATTTTTTTTCATTAACCTAACTAAGGCTGTTGTAATCTGAGTGTCTGCTTTGTGAGAACATTTCCAATAAATAATTTTGAGATATATTATGAGGATATGCAAGGTGCAGATAGGCATAAATTGCAAAAACTGTAAGCACAAAACAGGAGTTATGCAATACTTCTTGTAACAGTCATAACAGCTTTAATAACATAAATGTTGATAGGCTATGAAGTATGATCTACTGAAGTTGAGAATCGTTGAAATAATCACTGCTCCAGAGTTGAAACTTCACCGACAGACATATAGCTTGTGGCAATTCCAGAGAACTTTTTTTTTTTTTTTTTTTTTTTTTTTTATATTAAGGGTGGGTGGAAGTTAGACATTAATCCCTATATTGCAACTTTGAATAACATCCAGTATCGATATCAACTATGTAGAAAAGCAACATAATTCACAATGTTTAGTGTGATAAGAAGAAATTTGTTGGATTAGTAAATTTTTGTTATAAATATTACATTAATACAGTATCCATTGGAATAATCTCCCTGATTTAAAACTGGGATCCTGAGAGGTGTGTTAGTGTGTGATAAAAATAAGTTGAAAAGTGGATAAATCAAACACTTACGATGGGTTTACTGGTAATATTTTGTTCTTTATCCACAGAACTTCTTGTCAGATTCACCAAAATCTACCATATATATATATCTCCACAGACAGTTTGGTTATATCACAACTCTTCAGTGTGGCTAGACATGTAAGATGTTTGAAGCTGGGATCGAAACCCGCCCAACTTTACGTTAGACTTAGTATCAGACTGCCTGGCCAACAAGCGTACCATGTCAGCTAGAGAATTATAAGTTATGAAGTAGTAGCGTACGTTTGTTTACATTTTATACCTTACTGGAAATAAATATATATATATAGTAAAGTTGGTGACCGTAGTTGAGGGTGACCTGAAGGTTCCTTTTCCAATAGCTACTACACTGAAGTGTAGGGAAGGGTGCGACTCCATTCCCTAGATTCCTCCACTTTACCCTTGATCCTTACCATATAATGCTAAGCAAGGCGGTATCAAATACCATTTTTTAAGTCTTTGGTATAACTGGACCTGGGATTGAACCCCGGTCTCCTGGCAAACACTCTACTCATTAGGCCAATGGCCCGGTTAATTATATATATATATATATATATATATATATATATATATATATATATATTTACTAATCAATTATCTACCAGTATCCACGGTACCAGAAAAAAACCAAAAAACCCCTGGCCAGGAACAAGAGATAAAAATAAAAATATCTCGAATCCCGGTCTAGAGGAAAAAGAAAAAGTTTTTTGGGTAAAAAAGAAAGAAAAGACCAACCTCGTCCTACTCCTTGAAAAAAATCAAGGGGTACTAAGTCAGTGGCCAAAAGAAAACCAAAAAACCCTCCGCGAATACTGCAATGCTATAATTACTAAAGTGCTCAACATTAACCAATGGAGCCAATTATAGAATTAACTTAAATCGCTAGTCGAAAATCTTCTACTAAAGTTTCACCTTAACGGATCATCAGGAAGTTTCGCCCTGAAACGAAACTTCCTGATGATCCGTTAAGGTGAAACTTTAGTAGAAGATTTTCGACTAGCGATTTAAGTTAATTCTATATATATATATATATATATATATATATATGTGTGACCAACTTTTGCTATGGTAAGGGCATCTATGGAGGTTATGAAATATTTTTTAAAGTCCCCCCTCATCTCACTGCTGATGTCATCCATTGACTATCTTTCTCTCTAGATTTATCCCCTTGTGATTACTTCCTTTGGGGATACCTGAAGACTTGGTTCTTTAAACCTCGGCTGCAGACATTTGCCAAACTGTAAGATTTTAGTCACCTGGAAATTACATTGACACTGAACTAGACAAGCTCTACAGCACTTTAGAGTAGGCTTAAAGATTGTATAGCTCATGAAGGCAAAGCTTTTGGATGATATAATCTTTAAAACAAAATGGCAAGTATTTTTCTAATTGTAAAATCAAATTTTTTATTAGGATCTAAGTTGCCTTTTTGTAAATTTACATTCTAAATCTAAGGGATCATTCTCATCATCATCATATCGCGCTGGTAGCACGGATATCCCTGACCCTCTCTCGCCACTCCTTCCTATCGTTCATCGTCCTAGGTAGGTCTTCCGGACAACATCCCGTATCCTCACATAGCTGCTGAATGTATGTTCGTGCTGGTCGTCCTGCTTTTGCACAGCCATGTGTGGGGGTCCATAAGAGTACATCTCTTATGAGTTCGTCCCTGCTTCTCCAGCAGTGTCCTGCATGTCTGGCTCGTCTAACTTGAATAGTTTTCGTGATAGGTGGTAGGTGGCAGTACAGTTGGTGTCTTGTGGGGTGTTGCCGCCAGGACTTGTTTAAGATTGCACGTAGCATTCTTGTGTAATTGCCGTCTAGCTTTTTCTCCAGCCGTTTTGTTAGCGTCCATGTAGTGCAGCCATATTGCAGTATCGATGTGACCGCTGCCTGGAAGAAACTGCGTTTCATTTTATCGGTTAGGTCTGATTTCCAAATAGTCGATAACCTATTGATAGCTGTCCATGCTTTCGCTAACCTCGTTTCGATGTCCTTTTCGGTTGATTCGACGCTGCCTCATGCCACAAAAAAAACCAAAGACTAAGTCACTAACAAAGCCTTTATAAAATGGCCAAAGTATCATAATCTTTTAACCAGAGTGACCCTGCTATATTGTATATTACAAACAGATCAGTTGTTTTAGTATCGTGTCTATACTGCTATATGGATGCACTCTATGGATGCTAACTAAACGGATGGAGAAAAAGCTTGACGGCAACTACACAAGAATGCTGCAAGCAATATTGAACAAGTTCTGGAGGCAACACCCCACAAAGCAGCAGTTATACGGCCACCTACCAACCATCACAAAAACTATTAAAATCAGACGAACCAGACACGCAGGACACTGCTGGAGAAGCAGGGACGAGCTCATAAGTGATGTTCTCCTATGGACTCCCTCACATGGCCGAGCAAAATCAGGGTGACCAGCTCGAACCTACATACAGCAGCTCTGTGGGGATACAGGATGTAGCCCTGAGGATCTGCCAGAAGTGATGAACGATAGGAGGAATGGTGAGAGAGGGTTGGGGATATCTGTGCTAGTGGCGCGATAAGATGATGAGGGGAGTCAGATGAAAATGCATTCCCTTCATAGAGGCCTTTTTTGCATGCCCAATTCTCTAGTTAATTCAAATTTTACATCTTTGAAATAACTGAGTAGAAGACACATCAATACACTGAACTAGAATAGAACTTCCATAAAATTCTCAAAGTCAATCTTCAAGATCTCCTTAGTGAATAATTCAATGATGTTGATTTAAAGTGTGTGTATGTATGTGTATATGTGTGTATATATATATATATATATATATATATATTGGTTGATTTAGTTTCCCCACAAACTTCGTAACATTAAACAAAGCAGCATAATTTGTAGATGTGTGTGTGTATGTATGTATGTATGTATGTATGTATGTATGTATATATATATATATATCTACGCATATATCTGTGTGTTTATGTACATAGGTATGTATATTCGTCTTGTTAGCTGGGGCTCTAGAATACTCTGACACCTCTGCTATGGGGTAAACCCCCTACTTTCTGCCATTACTCCCAGGTCCTCTCTGACTCAAAGTGGTAGTATCTATTAGTTCTATCTATGGGACAAATAGAACTATTCTTTCATTTGCAATACTTGAAACCATTTTACTGTGCGCAAATATTGAAAATAGATTTTCGCTTACAATTCGTATATTAAAAACAAGACTTGGCATTTAATAATCCACAAGATTTGATATGCCCTAAAACACAACCAAACCAAGTCACACACACACACACACACACACACATATATATATATATATATGCACACACAGACGCAGTGGTCTTAAGTCAAATCCAGGAGAAAGCTGTCAATATTTTTCGTGGCACTAATATTCTTAGGAATGCTATACATTCAATTGTCCTCCCTCCGACTATTTGCCCAGTTTGGCTGGGGCTGTAGAATACACTGACTGCACCTCTGCAGAGGGACAAGAACCCCTTTCCAATGGGTGTCTTGGATATGACACTAAACAGTCTGATGGTGAGGTCCCAGTTATGCTGGGACCTTGGGGAATACGGAGCACCCCCTTCATTGCCATTGCTTCCAGGTCCACTCTGGCCTGGCGTGGTAGCACCTGATAGGGCTCTCTCTATGGGTTAAATGGAACTAATGGCATACTTATGCTAAACTGAATTGTTTGAAATAGAAATGCTTTTGACAATTAAACCGTACTTACATTTAAACAGCGTGCTTGTGCTAAACTGAATTATTTGAAATTGAACTGTTTTTTGACATTGAAACCATACTTACACTAAACTGAATTGTTATATATAACTGCTTGAATAAACTGAATAGTTTGAAATAGAAATGTTTTTGACAAACTGGATTATTTGAAATAGAACTGATTATTTACATAAAAATGGATTTGGTGTTAAATAACCTAAAAGGTTGATATGTCATAAAACCAAACCCCTCCAACTCTGGTTAAATAATTTGGCAGACTGGGTTCTTTAACCTTGTGATGGTAACTAGTATTAGTGAAGGAAAATCCTGAATTCACCCTTGTTAAACTCTATTTAAAATGGGCCTTATAGTACATTTTGCTTGTGCCGAGTGGTTAAAGAAAATATATTTGTTCATATTTAATTTAATGGAAGAAAATGTGAAATTAAAACCAAAATTTGGAGTATTATGAAATTTATCAAATTGTGACTGAGAAGCAAGTAATTCTAAATTAAAATTTTTGGAGAGGATAGTGGAAAAACCCATGAGGTTGTCATGGCAGTAAATGTTGGAATCCCAAACATTATGGATCTTTAAAATGATTCTACAGAAGTTAGTTACTCAATGGGAATCAACCCCATTTCACTGAACCATGCTTTGAGGTAAGCTTGCTGTCTCTCACACACACACACACACACACACACACACACACACACACACACACATATATATATGCACGAGGATGAAACATCATATTAAATAACTACTCTATCAACTTTTAGTTTTTATGTATTTCCTTTTATTCAGCTGGAATTTTTATCCATATGAATGTATATATTATCTCTAAATCAACATTGCCATTACTCTCAGGCCGACTTTGACCTTGAATGTTTGTACCTTTTTAGGCTCCCATTTATGGGTTATGGGAAAGGAGTAGCGCCCTCCCCTACACCTCGGTATAGTAGCTATTGAAAAGAGAGCCTTCTGGTTACCCTCTACTACGGTCGCCAATTTTTTTAAGAGAATGGTGGAAAAACCGATGATATAAAGCTACAGATACTTGTATTTAAGGCTGGGTACAAAAAAAACTCCTGAAGAAATGACTATACAAAAAATGTAAATATGACGATAAAATGAATGTGATTCCCTAACCTCTTAGCATAAACTAACCCCATATGGTTTGACATGCCATAAGCATGTCAAACCATCTGGGGTTATTTTATTGTTTATAACAAAGTTACATAGTTGAATTGGCAGTACGTATTCAAATGAACGATATACCAGCTTTTACTGCACAAATAAACTTTATCAGAATATTAAAGGCTATTTGTTAATTGACAATTGCTCTGGAAGTCTAAAAACTGAAGAGACGTTGTTCTGAACTGCTGGTCGAACATGTGGAACAGTAGGTTTATTTTATGGCTTTAAGTCAGAGGTGGAGGATAGCTGTGGCTTTAAGGCTAAACGTGGTCTTCTCTACCATCAAATGCAACCTTCCAGAACTTTGTTGAAAGACTAATTAAAAATATGCATCTCCAGTTTTGAACCTGATATCCCGAATATTTCCATGAAAAAAGCAATCTGCGAAAAAGTCATTAAAAGGTTACTAGTCTTTCCTTTCATTTAAGTAGTATATATTAATTAAAGTTAGGGTAAGTTATTAACTAAAAGCTTAGATTTTGATGTAAGTATAGTTTAAAAAAAAAAAAAAAAAAATCTTGTGTGGTCTTATTGGTGGATGATAAATTTCAGTGTTCTTGCTTTAAACATGAAAAGGTCTTTTCACCTCTGTTTCAGGTTCTTTCCTATTTGGTCTGGAAGAACTTTTCTGAATTCTGTGTGTGTGTGTGTGTGTGTATGTATGTATGTATGTATGTATATATGTGCTTGTGCAGAAATAGTTCTGTGTGTATGTGTTTTTATTAACCTAGCTTGGTCTAACACAATGCTATATAAGTCCCTAACTCAGTGAGGAGCAAACTCATTTCACTGACGAATGCACTGCTACTGAAATCAGTTTACAATCTTTATATCAGACACATCGTTTGTGTGTGTGTGTGTGTGTGTATATATATATATATATATATATATATACACACACACACACTCATGCAAAAACAAATCTGTGGGTTTTTATTTATATATATATATATATATATATATATATATATATATATATATATATATATATATATACACACACACACTGTGGATTTCGACATATCTTTAAATCTGTGTCCGAGTTCAAGAAAGAAAGCGGTGGGAGGGTGTAGGTCTGGTGGAGTGGGTGGTGAGATTTATTTGGCTGTCACTGATTCTGATTATACTCTTTATTGCACACATGGCAGCCACTGGAAAGAAAGGAAACTAAAGACATGGAAATCTCCTGATGTTCTTCCAGGTAGACACAAAATACATCAGTCGTCACTTTCCTTTCAACGAAATGGATTACCGCATGATCGATTTCTTTCGCTTTTGGTAAATTGTTGGTGCCAAGCAGAGAACTATGAGTTCCTTTCTTTCCTTGAAGTGTGGAGGATAGGAACTATTGGTTGCCATTTAACAATTCCGATTATGTCAACTTC